>JAQGAK010000174.1:0-128850 GCA_034696945.1 Lipothrix lubbocki
TTTCGTTTCATATGTTAATTAAATGGATATCTCATCCTGCACTGAATTGATGGTGGTTGTCTCATCCTGCATCTAGAAACCATTGGAGTCATACCAATCTGCATCTCCACCGACGATATACACTCACTATCAAATATATCATCTATTGAAAGGCAAACTCGGCAGCTTGAGAATGTGCCATGTATTGCAAGTCCGTGCCAATGAATTTGTTTTCTCTTTGGATTCCAATCAATAATCAAACAATGGCAAATCGTTTCTGAGAGCTGGAACGTCGAAACTTCGGACTTGTGTGTAGTAAAACAGTTAAGCCAACATATTATACGAATAACCTCCTGCCAAGGTGTTACCATGTTAATTTAAACCTGAAAGGATTCCATTCTGACTTTAATTAAGACCTACATTTAAAACCAATCATTGGGTAATTTAGCGGAAATTGTAACAAAAAAGTTATTTCTGAAACATCAGAATTATAGCTGACATGTATGTATTTACAGGTGTGAGTAGATATAATCCAAGTATGTAACAGTATAGATATACCTATAGAAACGCGATATACAATGGAGGCAACTCAAAACCAACATTAAAATGCAGACTCGAGTGTGTTGTTGTGTAAGAAATTCTTAGAAACTATAAACAGTCCGTTGTAGAAACGAGTTGAAAGCGCAGGTAACAGGTATTTGAGCAGTATACAAGAAACCGACGGAACTATAGAGTAACTTTATAATAACAGGAAATCGTGTGAGCTTCTATTTCATAAAAGGTTTTTAAGAGCATCAACAACTGGACGTATTTTCAAAGTCTAGCACAACCTCTTGAATCATGTAATCATTAATAGAATATCCGCCTCAACTTGAGCCATGTGCTTGTACTTATACTAGGTAATGTATATGTACCTATACCAGTTTTGTAATTTATGTATAATTACATATGACGACCTGCCGTGTTGTTGGTAAAACATTAGGCCACGATAGCAATTCCCCAGAATTTCAAACAACCGTCCTTCTAATGTTACTTGATTGGCTTAGAATGTGAAACTTCACAATCCTACTAGTTCCAGCAGGCCAGCAACCTAGTTCGGAGATATCAGATGCATAGAAACGAGCACCAGGAGAGTAAACATTACAAATTAAGGGTAATGTTGACGTCAGATTCATCCGAAACAATCCGATGAATGATTGTGTATATTTGGTACGATTGGGAACGAACAACAACAGGATTTAGAATATTAATAAATAAGCCTAATCATTTGAACAAACTTAATTCCTAGAAAACAAGCTCAGGATTCCCACTACTATACTAATTAGTCACCAAAATTCAAAACCATTGACAAGCAAATTCACGATGAAAGCGATGAGGACTGATTTGAAATTAAAATACAAAGGAAGGAAATCCTAAGTAAAAAGATGCCCAACTACTAATCCTACTCAATTAAAAGGAAGGAGATGCGGAAACAAATCAGGTATAGCTTTCAGAAGCTTCAATTTACGATTCGCCAGACGGTAAATGTTTAATAGCACCCTGATAAAAATAACTTGTCATATACAAAAAACATAGTTCCAATATATGACTGTTTATTAATTAAAACCCTTGGTATCGAGGAGAGATTGAGACAGGCAAATGGAGATACGGTGCATATCATGCAACTTTAAGCCTTTATTGTCTGTTTGTAAAAAATACTGCTGAGTCAGGCATAAAAAGTGGATAAGCGTGCCTCTCTTGTCTGTATGCAAAAGGGGAAAGTTGAAAATTTTATTCATTTTCAAGGATGACCATCGTTGGGATTTGAACATTTGGATTGGGCAAGTGAATCATATTTTGAACAAAAGAACGTCTGCATGGAATTGAAAAGGATGAATCTGGGGTCTGCATACTGAAATGAGATCTCTCTAAGGACTACTCTCCTCTTCAATTTCATCTCTCTATATACCTATTTACACATATACACAGATCACGTACGCGGGCACGAGACAGGAACAAGGAAACTTGTCACGACAAGTATTCTTCCTCCCGTCATTGATATTATCCTTCCTACTCCATGTGCTCCATAACAATTCAAATAAAAGTCTTCAGGTCTGGCCAAGCTTTCACCTTTATTACTGAATGCCATTCGGATATGGGACACAAACAAATTAGAAAATTAATTTTTTCTAATCGTATTGTTAAAGTAATTGTTTATAAACATATATTTATACAATTTATCATCTCATCTCAAGCTTAGTAGCTCCTTGTTTTGACACTACACGGCTGCTTGTTTTCTAGCTCACCCCGGCCAAGTGTAAAGAAAGAGATAAAGCTGGTAGGAACCAGCGGGAAGATACATTTACTATTCAATGAGTAAAAGGAAAGGATTCGTTTCATCCCGTGAGCTCAAACAAATGCAACTGGATGCGTTGGAAAGCGAAAAGATGTGCAACTGATTATTAAATTTTTGTGGGAATTATTACCTGCACATATAATACAACATATGAGACCGGCTACTGATATTATGAATTGAAAATGCCCAGCCTTCTCGGCATTTAACATACAAGA
This sequence comes from Lipothrix lubbocki, assembly GCA_034696945.1. Classification (NCBI taxonomy): domain Eukaryota; kingdom Metazoa; phylum Arthropoda; class Collembola; order Symphypleona; family Sminthuridae; genus Lipothrix; species Lipothrix lubbocki. The sequence goes on from JAQGAK010000174.1 coordinate 2,530, forward strand.
ATAAATGCTTTGACATGTAAATATATATGCTGGAGCATCCATTAATAAGTATATATACAGGAGTGTGCATGGATATGTCACATACAGACAAAAAATGGTGCTAGGGAGCGGGGTAAAGCATCAGTTTAAACTCCCTGTCGGACGCCTATCAATGATTAAAAAATGGTTTTTATGTTTTTCCCGACCGGACATTCTTTATGTAGTGTTTACTGAAAAACTCAAACTTATATAAGCCTTCTAAGCCTTTCTGATGATGGCTGAGCTTTATCCCACACCATCCTGGCAACATATACCATTAGCCGAATATCAGTATACATAGCACCAGTATATATACCTACAGTGTAAGTAACGGGCAGGGCTCAATGTACTAAATTTCAGACCCATATGTATTCAGATAAATGCTGAAATCTATGGGTTCCATCCCATCCGCCCGCCGAATACACACTCTTTACAGTCTCACGTTTACCCATATGGACTTAGCGGGTGGCATTTCAATTTTTTAAACGAAAGGAAGGATGAAAACTGCGTATCATATCATCATGCATTTGTATCTACGCCAAAGTCTGTTCAAAAATAGATCCGTTCATCACAGGCCATACTCTCTCTGTGTAGAATGCAGAGCTATCAGGACGTTTCCCTATCCACTACATGGACACATTGTGGAAGAGAATAGAGGTAAATTGCATGACTCACAGAAACAAAGTGACGATTTCGACGAACACATCCGACACATGTAGCTCAAGTCATCAGTCTCATCACAGTAATAAGAGTCATATTGTACGATACATTACACTAATTTTAATACAACTTCCTCAAAAACAACTTGAATCAATACGTTTGGACGAGTTTAATTAATTGGTCGATGCCCCCAGGCATCCACTAATCACTGTTTCAAATTTACTATCCATGTCTGCCCTGATTGCACCTCGTAATGGTTGCCCACACGACGGACGACCTACGAAGATGAGAACCTGTGCAGGGATATCCTTCCTCCCGGTGCAATATCATTATCACCTAAGCGCTTTCCGATGTACCAATTTTCGAACCTAATTTGCTATTAAATTCGTATCCAATGAAGCATGTATGCATATACATACACTATGAAACCTAAACACACAAACTCAATTTATGCCGACAGTTTATATTTATAGCCATTTTATTTAACGCAGATGCACTCCGTTGCCCTTAGTAACATTTTACTTGGGTATGTAATGGTGGGGTCCCTTCGGCAGGCTCCGTAGTAATTCTTTTACTAAATACTGTAAAATTTCTTTACTGCTAGTAAACAATCTCAAGTGGTTTCCCAGAGCAAATCAGGGAGAACGTGAGGTAGCTGGTAAAATCCACTAATTTCTGTAATCTGGTAATTTCCCAGTAACTTGAGTTTTAATGTTTTAACTGCAGAAATTATTACGAGGGAGAAAAGAAGGATGTACGGGGGCATAAAACAGTAATAAAAGACATTTCAGTTGGACAATATGACTGACTTGGGAGGAAGTCATTACGGTGACAGTGGTCAATGAAGGCGTTAATAGCTTACCATGAGCGCATATTTAAACATTTCCACAGCCTCATATTCTTCACTGCAGTGTGTAAGCCCAGCTTATACAGAGGAACCTTCCTAAAGGAAGGAAGCACTGTGCGAAGCACGAAACTGACAGTGAGGGAATGGAAATGCATTAGATCTTGCTGACACTCATTTCGAAGGAAAATATGGCCATCCCTTCCGCATATAAAAATATCAATCAGCTGTTAACGGAACTACGATCCTCCTTGTGGCATCATACAAACTAGACACGTTTTTTCCTCAACCAGGATTAAAGATACGAGTGTATATGAGTGCTGAGGAATATCTTGTTGACCTAATTTTACGACTTGTCCTTCGTTGTAAATGTACACAGTCGACCAAATATCTTCTCGAAGGAAACCAGGAAGGCAGAAAATATAAAAAAAGTCTGTGGATTAAGATTTGGTAAATGTGCGGATTTCTCTTCTCGGACGACGGAAGGAAAAGGTTTTTCCAAAGCGGGTCTAAAGTAAAGTGCTAATTTGAAATTCCATTCACACGCCCGCCTCCACTTGGCTCCGTCATTCTACTCACTGAGATTTCGACGCGCAACCTTAATGACCAGCCGCGAACCCTATCCTCTGACCTTTTCCATCTGCTCACATCTGCATCACAAAAAGACTCTCCCGCACAGATATCCATCCGTGTACATACGCGTTAAGCTATTACGTCCGTATGTGAATGTAGGGATCGACAAGACTGCAACTCTTTCCATCCATCTACTTTGTGTTGTATACAGTGTGGACCTGAGAATGAGAAGGCAACCAACCCTTTGTCATATTATGGCCACTGCTATCAACTCCTTCTCTCTCAGCTAAAATATCTCAAGCCTGGAGTCTTAGGGATATTCGGGAAAAAAGCTATTTAGCTACATCGATACTCCTCGTATAAAATGGAACGACCATTGACGGTCTGTCACCATAAAATAACATTATACTAAAAATGAAATCCGGTTGTGCATGGACTCTACTTAGTTCCCGCAGAAATGCATAAGTAGCCAATGCAAAGCAGCCCCCGTCACCTTTCACTTATTCTTTTGTATGCTCATGTGTTTTCGTCCTCAAAGAATTACACTAGGATATTATGCACACATATATAGACGCTCTGCCGGATAGAGGAAAATAAAGGCTTGGTAAGTCGTGAAAGCCGTCATGTATCCGAATTCATTGGTAACTCTTGCATTCGGCTGTGTGTGTGAGAGTATTGAGCAAACAAGCTAGTCAAACACTTTGTGACCGCAATAAGTATTTTTATTACCCTCTCCACACACTTGCAGGACTATTACCAATGCTGCAATTTTTGCGTGTACTTAACTTTAAGGGATCTTACATACATCTATATGAACAGAGATTATTAGCTAATGTATTATATTTGGAGTGAGAAGCTAAACAATACGTACACAAGCATGGGCTTATACTTTACCATCTACTTTAATCTCTGCCTCCGCCACACCAATCCAACTACAAATACTCTACATACTTACTGACTTGAAAAATATCAACCCCATCCCCATCCCAACTGCCGAACCACTTAGTTTCTCACCCTTGAGTAAGTAGTAAACCTATATATACGAGGAGTTTGCAAGACTGAGTGTGGTCGCAACATGTGTATATGCAAACCTAACCGTGCCCTGTATAAGCATATTAGGGATGGAAAAGGCTAATTTACATAGATACAGGAGTTTTTGGTCCAGCCTGCGGAGGCTACATTATTCCGTCGACGATCAAACGTCATTTTCAATCGCCATTCACCACCCCATCAAACTTGTGGACAGATGTAACATCTTTCACGTCGTAACCTCACCATAGCAAAACAGAAATGATTTAACCGATAAATCCGAAATTCAATTGAGCGTCGAGTCAAAACTCAACGGAGTCAACTTCAGTTGAACCTAACCATCTTGGAATATTTCAGTGATACCTACTACTATTATTATGTATATGATTATACGGCGGAAATTGTATAAATACATGTCACGAAAGGTTCATTGGAACAAAAGCCTTAGTAGTAAACATGATGTAACTCTATGTATTATTTAGTTTACTCCATGGAAGCAAAATACCTAGTCTCTGCTCTGTTGAGGCAACAATGCAACTTTTATGTTCATTTCATTCATGGGTGATGATTTTAACTGCTGTCAAGAGCTAAATAGGAAAATAGGCACTGATTGTTGCTTCATTACATCATGCTCATACGTGTGTGTATGTTTGAAAACGAGAAGGGAGAAGAGTTGGCTCATTTGGGTTGTAAACAAGGAAAAAAGAAGGAAAGGGGCTTGAAAGTTTTTATGAGAAGCTTTCATTGAAATGAATGAGTAATCTATAAAGTATGTAATGCATAAGTCCCTATGTTGGGAAAAAAACCATAAGAAAGGACTGCTTGATGATAAGGAAGAAAATGCGAAACCGAAACGAAGTTAAAGAGCGGACTGGGACCGGTTTGTGCTCTATTGATTTTCCAACTGAGACTTCCCATTCCTGTGACACCTTCGGAGAGAGAGAGAGAGAGAGAAGAGACCATGACAGAGAATGAGCGGCTCAGCATGCATGCATAACACGGAGGAACGTTGAACGTAAAAGAATGGAGAAGAACCTTAAAATCTATTTATCACTTTGAAGGAAACAATCCCGCGGGATCAAGTCTTCGCCAAAGACATTGTGAAATTAATCAAAAAGCCTCCAACTATCTCGAAAGTATTTTTTCCCATTTTTTACAGCGACTTAACTTAAGTGACTCAAGAGAGTGAGAGAGAGAGAAAGAGAGGAGCGAAGGGGAAGAATAAACGCAAGAGAGCATAACTATACATAAAAAATAAAGTAAACCAAATACTCCACAAATTAAAATGATACTTTGCTTGCGTATTCAAACAACCGGTAGTATCACAGAAAAAGCTATTGGTTACAACAAAGAAATAGGTATCACCATTTTTGCAAGTTTATTCTTCCGATTTACATTTTAATCATTTTTCTCAACCCAGCCTTCCTACCTTAACTAGGAAGAAGCTACCGCACTTTACCAGGAGACAAACTGCAGAGAAACAGTAATGGAATGGAAATCCAAATTTAACCAGAAACTCTAATCAGTTTCAACAACAACCCAGGGTATCAGCTCGTTTAAATTGCCAGAGTTTTATGGCCTGATCACACTCAATCCGAAAAAAATCTTGATTTGCTTTTTTCTTACCTTTACATTCCAACAATATTCGTATACACTTATGTGTACCGTACCTCTAATATTATTATACCATACCATGGCACTATCTAATAAACTGTACACGCCACAATGAACTAGTAACCTCTGAGAATAGGGAAATAGTTGGATCATTTACGATAGATCAACTGTTCAGCAATCCTTATTTCACCAAAAATAGGATGAAAAATCAATCCTATATTGCACGGATCTTGAAACTGATTTCCTACATGAATGAATAACAGAAAAACAGAAAACAAGTCAAGCAAGGTATTTAATTTTCAGGGGATCAATGTTGTAAAGAAAAGTGAGCGACGCCAATAGATGAAACTACAATATTAACCATAAGGCACATTAACTACATTCTCTGTCTCAAATAAAAAACATACCTATCCAAGCTATAATCTTGCATTGTTAGTTTAGTAAACTGAAAATTTGAAGTATCGAAATTATTCAACGGTATTGTCACCACAAATATAAGTATACCTTCCTACAAAATATTTGTCACAATATCAAAAATTTTAAACAAATTAACGCAATTGGGCCATCACTTTATTTCCTCAATTGGATCATCTTCATCTTGTCGTAAGAATATCTAGCGAGTCTAAAACTAAAATTTGTGCGTAAATTCTGGCCAAATACTTAAGATATACATACTAATTATAAGCCGTGATATTCATATTCATAATATTATTAAGTAAAGTATAATTATTAAAAGCATAGAAACATAATATAAAATTATTAAAACTCAGTAGTCTAGTCATGCGATTTGAGCAAGAAAATTAGATGCAGTGAGAACACTTTGTTGTGAGTTCGTAAATAATGCCATGACCATGGTTAAATATACTTACGTACAAATAAGCCAACCATGGAAAAAACTCGTGAGAAAGACTTATGCATACATAACCTGACTGGACACTTCTCACGGCTGGACTAGATAAAAACTCGCAATATTGATGCAACAAGACTAACTCGATACAAATTAGAGCTTGAATCCAGATTGCAAAGTAGCATGCAAAGTAGCAATATTTTGAACGGAAACTCTCAAGTGAACTTGTTTATCCTTATAAATGGATATATCGCACTCAGTCCCAGTGGATAATGTATGACTGCCACTGAGAGTAACTGCTACCTACGGCATGTCCAACCTCAGTGTAATGAATGATGTTCTTAGATAACAGAACAAGATTTCTTCACTGACGTACACCATCTAACACTGCGTGAAGCCCAAGGTAGGTAGCCTCTATAATTTGTAATTCCAAGGTAAAAAAAACAAGTCGTTACTGGTATATAGGAAATACCTCCTGTAATGTAATGGGAAAAGACAAGTAGGCTTATGATTAAATGGAATTGACCATTATGACATTCTAAATTATCCACATCGGACCCAACCTCTGGTTCGCTTAATAAAAATAATCGAGCATGCCAGACAAATTGAAATTCTACACACTATGAACTAACAGATAAATTGGAATTCTTTCAGCTATGAATTTAAAATGTAGGTATACCTGAGGAAGCAGTATTGACTTCAGCATCACATTTAGAAACGTGGTCATTTTCCACTTTCTCTGACTGGTGAACACTGGTGCTGGACGAGAATGGAGTGGACCGATCCTGGTACCCATGGTGATGATTCTTCGTGCGTCTACTAATCGGAGCCGAAATACTTGGTGTGACCGCAGGAATGGAATTCAGATTCAATGAACAGTGGTTGGAGGGGGTGGAGTGTTCATTGGAGGTATTCGAACTAACGGGTGAATTGGGATGATTACTATTCGCATTTGAGCTATTACCACCAAAATGACGAGGAGTACTCAGAGGCCCATTTCTTGATATAAAATCATCCGGGTCATCTTCATCTTCTGAACACGGTGTTGATGTATTTGGACTGTCCGGACTTCTCAAGTGATTGTTTTTTGCATCAAAGTTGTTATTGTTGAGGGGTGTACTATGTTGATAACCATGATTACGGCCTGCTGGGCAGGATCGCACCTTGTGTTGAATAAATCGAACTATATCGCCCAATGAAAATTGTTTATGACAGGCTCCGCATGTTAACACATCATCGGGTCCTCTTACGGATGCAATTGTGTGATCAACTGTAAAGTAAAAATAATTAATTAGTATCATCAAAGAATCAGAATATCAAAGTACCAATAAAGTTCTCCAATATACTCGATCCAGTCAAATAAAAATAGTCTTGAGTATGCATATATGTAAACAAGTAGATTCTTCCGAAGCCAGAAGATTTCCCGAGTAGATTTCAATCACAAAATAACAATACCAAAAATCAAAGCCTGATAAAATACAATAATATAAATGATGATAAAGTAGGAATACTGCGCCCCGTAGTCCGCACCCTATACCATCTGGACAGAATTACCTCCAGGAGAGGCCTTGGTCGAGGAAAATGATAGGAGAATTCATACAGATAAATGAATGATAATGCCCATCGAATGAAATTGGCTACTACTGTGGGGAATAACTAATTTTTTCATGTGGTGAGACATTGCATATTCAGACGCCAAGTGAGTTGCATTGAGAGGATCCGATCATATAGCTGACGAGGTCCAAAAAATGCCCACCCAGTCAATTTTCTTTTATCAACAGAACATAAATATATACACTTATACGATATTGATATTCCATGGGGGTTATGTTAATCGTGACTGCTGGTGAAGAACAGTAGGACCTTGTACATACGGATCAAGAATATTGCCAATTGTAACATCTCTGATTGAGATGATTGTCAATATTTTCAATACGCAAGAGTTCCTGTTATGCAGCGCCAAGTTTCTTCAGGCTATTGGCAACAAAACCAAAAGCCAATCACCAGGAGTCTGTCCTCGGGTACAGGGTATTATCTTCCCATAACTTCGTCTATGACGTTGACAATAAGAGACACAATATACACTACCATACGCAACACTTATTACAATATTCCCAAATATTCTGACATTCGTCCTCATTTTTCCTATCCCCGAACACCACTCCAACAACGGGCGACTCCTCATTTTCACTTGAGTCGACACAATCGGAGAGTAGCTTTGTTCGGTTTTCTATTCTTTTTGTATCGATATACTTGTGCATACACAGGGAAAAGGATGTATCAATAAAACCAATCTTCCGGTTCCAGTCCATCTGTAAGTTCTCTTGTTATCTTTATATTCAACTGCGAATGACGACGAGGATCATGAAATGCGTCGCGTTGACAAACATCGTCGTCAAAATTCTGTATGGTAATTGTCCGTCAACTTTAAACAATACATTTGGAATTTTGATAACGGTTTTTAAAGGGTTTTTCTTATTTGAATGGTAAGAAATTACTGCTATAGTTAACTCTTTAGTAAAAGTCTGTTTACTATATGTAGCAGTACTGAAACTAGATCATTAACACTAATTATTACTAATTATGAGCTTAAATACATTTATTGGCGTGTTATGATTGGGCATTACTACCTACATTACTATTAGGCATAATTTTGCAGTAATTATTGCTTGTTGCAGAGTTGGTTGTTAAGCGGAAGCGATCGATAGTCAGCTAATTAATAATAAGGTGGCCCTCGGAAGGTAGAGCGTAAGTATGAAATGGTGCAGTTAGTTTATTCCCAAAAGTGACGTGACGTTTAATGCGATAGCAAACTCTATTACTCGTTGACAGTGCACCGCAGTATAATGGGTGAGCCAATGGGATTTAATACGTCTCGATCCCCAAAAACCAGTTTTAATTGAATCTCTGTATATTTCTAGTTGGACCTCATGCTCAATCGTATGGAGTTGGATATGATTGGTATGTGGGAGGGAATGTCCAAGCGCAAAATCCAGCTGAAGAATCGATCGATCACTCTAGCCTTTTAGGTTGGAATTGGAGTGACCACAAGTTGACCACGAAACTCCTCCCAATACGAGTTCACCTATGAAATCCAGAGTTTGAGAAAATTCTTGCTGGTCTCCACAAATTCCAGGATAAAGTTAGTGCTAGAGGCAGTTGGAAACCAAGCCGACCTTACTGTAAGTACATGGTAGCGGTCTTTTATGTGTTGAACACTAAGCTCCCCTCTATAAATCCTCCTACTAGTCTGTGTATATGCACCTTTTATTCATTCTATGTCGTAAACCCTCGATATTTTCAATTTAAATATATACTTGTTTCATTCTTATGTGTTACAGGAATTTATTGACTATCGGTATACAGGATGACTGACTGATTTATGGAGGTAATTTCATTTGTAATAATATCTACATGAAATTGAGTGATACATTTTTGGACGTAATTTGATGGAGCATGAGCGGTGTTGAAAAATTCTGCTCAATTTTGTAAATAACAAGGACAAATATTGACTGAATGATTTGAATCCGTGAGGTTTGATTGTTACAGCTCTTACATATTGAAGACGATGATTATGAAGAGTAGGGGACAGGGAAGTAAGTAGTTAAATGGATGATAGACATGTTTACATAGGTGACAGAAATGTATGTACGGGGAGTATAATGTAGGAAGGTAGAGAGGTTTTAGGAGCAGGAAGAGTTGAGATTTTTACCCCGCGACAGTGGTTTTCTTTTTCATGTGCGTTAACAATAGAAAGGACTTTTAAGCATTTTCAACCCTTTCTCATTGACTCTTTGACTGTGTATCGGATTGACTAAAAGTGGCTGTGTAGAGCTCAGAGAGTAAAAATCCAGGCTTTTTATACCGCATTGTTCAAGTCCATCGGAGGTCCTATCGTCTATCTTACTTTACTCTTGGTCGTCGTCATGTACAATGTGGCTGCTCGCTAGTTTTGGAACTCTGAAAACGAGGATGATCGAAGTATCGATTTCTCGCCAATTCTCCGTATATAGAATACATAAGTATAGTCACAATTCAAAAACTTATAACTCGTATACCTAGACATTGAGCTTTTGTAGCATGACCGTAGTGTTGAAATCTTGTCAATTCTCTTTATAGATACTTGTAAGGTATCCTTATGTGGGTGGAAAACTTTTGGTTATGCAAAATGTAACTATTGTTAGGAGGGTACATCTGCATAGGGGACTAGGATAGGAACACTTCTTGGTTCTGGCAAAAGGTTTTCTCTTTCAACTTCGAAGCTCTCAACTGATACCATGATTAATATAGCATTCGTCCACAAGCATCTATAGTCAAGCATTCAGCTTTGAAACTCTATACCTTCTACTTGTTCTCTAGAACTTCAACTGTCCACTTGTGTGTCACACAGGGATAAGTTTTTCTACATGATTTTTTCTGTCATTTGATTTCCAAATGTTAAACACGTAATCAAGAATATATCATGGGATACTATCTCACATCTCGGGTAGTCACAATAAAAAATATTATTTCGAGTCCAGAAAGCACAATGAACATCTCTGCAGTATTGTAGACAGCCTGTAGAGAACAATCCATTACAGGCACATGCATTTGGAAAATATGTCCCTAATATCACTGAATATATTATAACTGGGACGAAGTAGTCAGCAAACCAAAATACATAAATCATTGAATTGACACAAATTTTGATTGAAAGTTTTCGTTTTCCATGAATTGTACGAAGTAAGTAACTACGTCCTAAATGTCCGTTATTTTCTAGACAGACACACCACTGTGTTTGTGGAAGTTTGACCTTTTACTCCAAACATGCAGAATATTAAAGCATTAGCTTTGTATGTATAGAATTACTTAAACCTGACAAAGGTAGATGTTAGGCCCTTTATAAAACATTCCATAACCTGGCCAATACATGGATTTGAGGGGTCATATTATGTGATAATAGATCGAGACAGCCAGACAGGCGTAGGGTGACTTGGCATAAAATGGCTCTCGTTTCATTTCGTTGTTCTCCATCACTCTATACTTGGAAAACATACAGAGAGAGAGAGAGTCGAGAATATTTTTTCTCTCCCAAAAATCTCGTCATACAGATACAACATTGCATTCGTTCCCATTATTGTATCCGAGTAAATCTGTATTATTTGGACGGACACACAAATGTATTCGGGATTCATATATGTCGGAGATTTTCGATTTAGGACCAACTAAAAAGAAAAATGTAAACTCACACTGGAGCAGAGTGTATTGCCCACTTTTTGTAATACGGGTCTACCACCATGATATTTAATCTGTATAGCAATCCATATCATAACAACATAATCTTATTGTTCGTACTGTTTTGCCCGGCTGTATATTCCGTTTGTGAAGCACATCTTTTCAATATAATAACTTATTCTCTCTCGAAATCCACAAAATCCGAAAAGATTCCTGATAGGAACCAGTATGTACGATGCCCGTGGACGTCCCAAAAGTCCTACCTTACTTGCCTACACTGTGTCGAGTAGCTGGCATTGGGGCTCCGACATTTTCACATTGGAGGTATGTGGATCTCATGCTAAAATACTATTTCAACTTGCTGTAACTACGTGTACATAAAGAAATATGATTTATTCTGTGAACACATTTCATTTTTTCTATTGAAAACCATGTTTGTCCTTTGACGATTTGTGTATGTATGGTATGTGTAACATGGTGAAGGCTTCTCTCAATTCTCTACTTTGTAGGAGAGGTGACCATAGTGGAAAATTTCAAAGGCTCGCCGTTCCTTTGAAAGCATAGTTTCAACGCCAGATCATAATCATCAGCATAATAACAGCCGGACTAATAACTACGGCCAAAGAGATTTTTTGACCATTGCCTCCCAACATCTCATCAGTTTTTGAGCTGTTTCACCCCAAACCTTGTATTATTTTCTTGTTCAATTCCCTCGTTTTATAGAACACTGCCAGTGCCAGCACATACTATGCATCTTGTTCTACAACCATATTACATTCCTTTCCTAGAGTTACACCTTCACACAGTTCCGAGTGCTGTTGTTGGGGCTCATTTTTCCAAAGGATTTCACACATATGTACGATTCGGTGATTGTTACTATACAGACTGTAATTTCAGATAAACGACCAAAACTGGCCACATTAGTAATTTGAGAGCTGAATTAATGAAGTCAAGTGGAGTATTCGGCTCGACGGAGTTTAAGTGTGGAAGTAATTACTTGTAAACAGTGTAGATTTTTGTGCACTTGACTTCGGTAACCGACACTACGTTGTCCCTACATATAGAAAGATTTTTATGGTTGCATTATAAAAATGTAAGATAAGCTGTGGACGGTTGAGAAAGGAGGAAAAACCGGTTATATTTTGGTTACCGGATGACGACTACCAAGTATGTGCATGTGCATATGATAGAATATAGAAGAACCTAACAACTAATGCACTTGTCCAGAAATAGGTCTGATTGAGTTGTGAGCGCAGAACAATACCAACGACAAGTCCGTGGTGTCATTTTACGAGCTTCTTGTCGTTATTTATGAGGTTTAACAATGGTCACACTTTATGTTTGCATCTTTATATCTTCTGTATTTATTATTCCAGGGCCTTTAAAGCTTAACTGCTCCTTGCAGTCATCCTCGTTGCTCTTGCCGCTATTTTTTACCTTTACGGAGAGAGATATTACTTCTATACTATGCTCTATTTGTACATATTCTGCTCTACTGTTGTGCACTCAGCAAATTAAATTCTATGAATACTGAAGGATTTCCAGGGACTGAATTATTGACGGAATTTAAAGCCTTTCTTAGACCAACTTTTCAACTTCGAACCAGTCAGGAAATAAAATATCAACTGTGCAAAGACGTAACAAAGCATGGAAGGGTTACTCTTAACAGGATTGCACCCCTAAAGGCCAGTGTTGTGTAGGTCATTTTTATGGTCACGGAGAATTTATTCAAAGTTTTACAATACTCTTGGAGTTATTTTTTCGGTCAAATCTTTTAAAATTGTATGAAAGTCGTATAGTTTGGTTGTATAGTCCATGATCATGTAGGTACATGACACTTATTACAAGCAATCAGCTATAAAATGGTTCGAGCACGGCGTGGCTTGTATGATTTGAGTTCGTTTGCAAGTTCACCACCGCTTCTTTACAGCTGAGCATTCAAATTCTAAAGAAATGTTTAGGGCTGGAAGACAGGATTTTTATAAGTATACAGTTCATAAGCTGTGCACACTGTTTTAAATACCAGGTATTATAATACTACTTCAGTCGATAATAATGGCACTTTCCTCCTTTTCACTCCAATACATCCCACATGTCGAGTGACCATATGAATCTGTCATGCGTGTATAGTTTTAAGAGTTTGTTATAATGGAAGTGATTGAATTTGATAAAGTTGATGGTACGACTTGCGTTGACCCTTTGTGCCCGCGCAGTGATTATTATGAATCTGATTTGGATTTTATTTTCGGAGAAGACATTCATAACTATAGAAATATCGCGTGAATAGACAATTTGCAGAAGGAAGGATGAATACGTAGATTTTGGGCGGCGGGACTCGCAGACCGCCCGCAGTCCATTTTTATGACAAACCCAATCTACAGGGGGTTCCCCCTTCAATTGCAACGTACTGCGTGTAAGGGACCAGCGACACTAACCTAGAAGAATAGCCTCAGCAACCATATCCTTTCCAATATCATAAAAAAATCACGTCTTAGTTATGCACCCACCACTAGCCGTATCTACAACAACTCTCAGATTCACATGGGTTTCTTCAGGCACTCTGCAACCGCAAGAATTTTCATACGATCTGCATCCTTTTTTTGGGAGTTCAGCCTGTATCGTAATAAGTATCTGCAACGTACTGTACAGCAATGAAACTGTTGGGTTCTTTGGAAAATTTTCTTCTCAGCTAAGACTACAGATATACATATGAGATGAACTCCCATGGAAATTTTAAGCACCAGAAATTGTGATTATGTTGAGGAATATGTGCAACCTTCCCATGTTCAAGAAGCAAGTACTTCAACTTGAGAATATTTTATTATAACGTAAATAATATGTACATTGGTTTACTACGCACATTAAATTGAGTATAGCCTGGAGCCTGAAGTCCATCTTGTTGACTATGACATCTGAGAAAATGTCTTGTCTTACTTTCTGAATGGTGTATATAACACTAGAAAGACCTATCAGTAATGTTAAGATTTGCAAATTGAATGAACACGCATGCAAATTAATGCATTCGCTCCAGAAGAACAACCAGTAATTAGAGGTAGTTCTAATTTATACGTGACAGCTTTAGCTGTCGTACGAGAATGTGAAACTCTGCTCATACTACATATAGCATGTACATTGCTGCAATCTGTAGTCTACACTTATGTGAACGTGGCAATAAAATGTTAAAATAGTTACGTTATAAAGGTTTTAGGCGAGCAGTGCAAGTGGCTTAACTATGACAGAATTGGGGCTCATGCATTTTCCTGTTGTATAGTACTGCTTTAGTGCACTATGTGAATGCAAGAAATGTAGTTATAGTATAGTGAAATAAGGAATGGTTAGTTTGGTGTAAGTACCATGGTAAGGTACAAGGTAACAAGCGTATGAACATGTATGTATACACAAAGTTCGAGTAATGGAAAGGCGGGGTGTGAGGTGTGAGAATGATATATGAGGCGAGAAATGCGTTTCGCACGCACAGAGGCTTAGTTGGTAACTTGTTGATTGCTACCAAAAGACAAGAAGATTACTTGTAGCCAGAACTAAATTAATGGAGTGATGTATAGCACTTCATTTGTACTGATATTCCAATTTCAGTCTCGTACTTACTGATCACATCATACCTACACTACTTTCCCGTAGATGTTATACTTCCCCGACCTAGCGTTTCATACAGATTTGTAGTTCCTGAATACCGAAATATGGAACTATGTCATTGGTGCATTGGTTGTCGTGTTGGATTAGCAATAATTACCATTGCATATAATTTCTTGCTAAAAATAGATACTGCCTGACGGCTTTTACAAGCTGGAATGTAATATTTTGCATGTTTTAAGAGACACTTTTTTGTGTTTAAACCAATTAGAACCTGAAATTTGTTTGCTTGAATAATATACGTTACCCAATGAACTTCACGTCTTTGATTTAACATCTGTGCGTGTGCCGACTGACATAATTAATGGAAGCACAGCCTCAATATCTCTCATAGTGGAATTACTGGTGTAGTTTCTGTTCTTAGTAGAGGCACTGTTCAATTTCTCTCCCTTTGAACGACATGAAATGTGTAAATCCCCCGATAAATCCATCCACGGTCTTTACTCGTCTATGTCAATAATCGACCCTTCCATAAAAAGCATTAACCTCCTGACTGGACTAGCTTTATCACAGTATTAATTTCTTAAGCTGTATAATTCAGCCAGACAATATATTTCCTGAGATTATCTCACCAAGTTCACCTTGAGAATATTCATTAACTTGTATAGTTTATAAGCTGCATTATTTTAAGTTTTCCTGTAATATGATTGCTCCTGGCTGCACCGTATGTAAGTTAATGCAGTTCTATGAACGTGTAATTATATGCGGTGATATCACAATATAACTGTCATGGCAAGTCTTTATATTAGAAAGTTGTATATATAGATAAATATATAACTATGAAAAAAATCGTGAGAACCTTTATCTTTCTCTATTGGCAATAGCACTGCTGCACTGCAGTACATGTATCACACGTGCGACATACGGGCATTTGATCTAGAAACAACGTTACCCTAACCGGGTATTCTCAAACAAAAGGCTCAAGAGTACACAAAAGAGAGTTGTTGAGGCCTGAAGGTGGCTCAATTTTGTCGCCCGGACTTTGGCAAACTGAAAGTAAACCAGAGGTTGAGTGATTGTCGGTGGGACAATATACCCATACGTATGTATATAGTATAGGGAAAGTGGATGTATACAGGAGTAGAGATGGTATAATACAAACAGTAAGTATAACTGCGGTACATCTTTCAATGACTAGTCTTGACACAAAAAATCTAATAGGTTCGATTGATCACATTACGTGTGTGGGTTCATATTATAGAACGTAAACACTGACTACGTAATAGTACAAAAGAGGAGGTTGTGGCGTGAATTATACTCGGACGCACGATATTTCGCTCCTGGGCAACAATAAAAACTGGTGAGACACGGTGAGCTTGTGGAAAAAGCCGGAGAGTGCGGTAGGAAAGTTGGTCCAGGGATAACTTTTTTATGCGGTTTTCTCTCTCTCTCTCTCTATCACTCCTACATGTATTCCATGTCTCTGATTGTATTAGTTAGCCCTATATCTCCTTGCCTTAAACACCGACGGCTTTAGTTATACTCATGTCCTGACACAAAAAGTAATCTAAACGTGTGTTCTACTGTGATGACTTCCTTGTTGTACTTTTACTCCATTACATGAGTCTGTGAGTTGGAGGGACGCAGGCAGTTCCATCTTATGAACATACTGGAGAACGGACAGACCAGTAGGAGCTAGTAGTAAAGCTTAGATTAATCAGATTGTGATCAGCAGGGGAATGTCACTTTTGCCTTCAACTTTTATCCGTTTCGGTCAATTAGTGAATCCCTCCTTGTCAGATTCATAGTGAGTCAAAGTTTCCGCGTGTTATTCTCGCATTCTTTAACTTAGGACCTAAAAAATATACGCGTGGATGAGAGAGGTCTGTTTACGTTTATTCTCAGCCGAGCGGCCAGTACGTCTTAACTAACACTGCACTGCAGGATACACTTCTCAACAGGCATTCCTCTAATTTTACCATTTCCCCGGAAAACCTTTCCAGGTTACTTTATCTATTTTCTAGACACGGAGTAGGTTCTAGTATACTCATACTCATGACTCTACTACAGATATAATACGCCAAAATTTGCGAACATGTGTGAGTGCATGTTTGTTTGCATAGCTATTTCCTACCGGTAACATGTAATGAGTGTTTATATTCATCCTGTGAATACGTCTACAGTTGGAATGTATGAAGTGAGGTGACGTATATCTTGCTGTCAGTTCAGCTGAAAATGCCGTACATTTTTTGATAATTTACTGTGATGATAGTAATAAGATTTTCTTGAGGACATTATAATCTGGGCTGAAGCGAAATGAAAGAAGATATCAAAACTCTATTGTGTACTTTGTGGTTACAATCAACAGTAAGCATATTATATACTGTCGTACAATAATGACTGGCCATGAAACTGTCCAAGTGAAGAAATGAAATGACAAACCGTAAATACAACTGTGCGACCAGAGAATATCAATGAATGTCCGTGTGTATGTACATTTAGAATTTATTATATATGCATACTTATGTATATTTCTTGAATTCAACGAATTATTATTGTTCGAGTTTTCAGATTATACATACATAGCGCAGAGGTGTAGATACAGGTAATTTTAGAATTGAATGAAGCTTATCTCACACATATATAAGGAAGATATAAGGTGCATGGTCATACTTGCAAGGAGGCTTGCCATTACCTTGATTGCTATTGCCACTGTGACTCCTGCCCTATGGACTGGCTGGATGTATATTATGATTATACTAATAATATGTGGCGGACAATGTGAAGATGAATAAAAACCTCGTCGTAGTTAAGAATGAAAGATGACGAGCACTTGAAAGGCTTGAGAAAAGTTTATGAGTGACCGCTATGACCGACCAAATATTTTATCCCGTCGTCGTTTCGTTTAATTCATCCCATACAACTTGTACATATGTAGATGATGGACTTCCACTGCGTTTCGGAACTTGAAACAGCTTGAAGCAATGTTGGCGTGCCTAAATTGAATTCTTAATACTTAACCACCAAATATTATTAGCGTAGTGCACTGTGTAGACCTTCCACCATAGAAAGTAGTATCTTGACCGATTCATTCTACGGACACCAAGTTGCAAATATTAAAAGAAAATCAAAAGAAAATTTGCAAAAAATGAAAAGAATAAAATATGATTGCTTTGTCCTGCTTAACCTACAATTTCATAAGGATCACACGCAGGGGTAATTACTAATAATAAATAAAGCTTTACATTCTGTATCTAGTTTGTCATTAAAAAAATACAATTATTTTACATAGTTTTTGCTCCATAAATATAGCTCTTAGTATAATAATTCTACACTAATAATTTCATGCAAAGGAATAGGATGCGAAATGGGCTGTCCTCCGAAAACTGGTTCTACAACCGAAAGTTAAATGTCATATATAAGTATTGTTTGTAGTCAGTGAGTCCAGTTGTTCGTAGAATGGAATCTCGGGATAAACTGTATTCTAACGGACATTAATTGTGACGATCAAGACGGTATACGATAATGAAGACGGATTAAAATTGTAGATTAACATCAGTGTCATAATGGTGGTATTCAGTATGCTGCAAATTTATATTTGACATGTTGATTAGAATTGTAAGGGCTGTATTGTTGTCGGTACTTTATTGAATCACAATGACGAATCAGTAATTCTTGCCTTCATATTATACTCATTATAAAAGAGTATAATATATTTACACACGGAGGGAAATCAAGTATAGTAGCTCCTATGTATTCCTTTCAAGCCGAAGTTCAATTTACACATGTATAAGGATTGATGATAAACGAGGAGTGGAGTTGGAAGAAATATTATAATATATTTACTTGAGGACAATCTGCTCTTATGTTATAGAGTAAGTTGGAAAAGCAGGGGGTTGTATTCATGCATCAACTCTCTTGAATGATTGAGTGACAGCCAGATTGTTATTTATACATACTTAACATTTGAGCGCCCAGTCTGTTGACCAATCAACGCAGGTCCTACAACCAACACCAGCATAATAATATATGTAAATACTTTAAATAGCCTTGCCTACTTTGACGGGATCAAGTATACCGAGGCTGTAGCCTCAGTCATTACGCATTGTTTTAATCATGCACTCACCAGTGCAATTTTTATGACTTGCAAGATATCTGTAACTTAAAACTTGTACTAGCTAATAATAATGACCATAACCATTTTTATAGGTAAGGTATTAGATTTTCACAGCCTGGGTTAGGCTCTCAGACCTTTGCAAAGAGGTTGGGAGCATTACAGGAGTACTGGGATACTAATTTATTTTGCTCAATCAGGCATCAGAATTCAATCTACTGTTTCGAGAAATATTTTATCGTTTCATCGCTCTTCGTACATTCTTACTCGCGGTAATTATGTACAGTTTATACCGAGAGCTCACACAATTGAAGGAAGGTGTGTACAGTGTCCATATCTATACTGTAATTCTTGCTTGTATGTTATATGTAGGTACGCACTATGATATTCTTGCATTCGTTTACGCAGTATGTCTGCTTGCATTAGCTCATTGTCGTTTCAACTAACGTCTGAAAACATGCAATGTTGAGCACAACATGAGCCGTACAAATTACTTTTGTCAATATATCTACTGTATCTGCATAATGTAAATTTATTGTATCGAAATTTGTTCAACGCATCTTCAGTAGTGTATGCTTTATCTGTTCTGAATCCTCCTGTCCCAGTTTTTAATCTTACTAGACAAAAAACTTTGTGAATGAAATAGCGATTTAATAATTTATTTAAGTAATTACGAAGGCATTTGCACAGCATTAAGTTACAACAGGGAATGAATCACAATGCTTTCACCATAAAATGTCCAAAGGTTTCATTGCCAGAAATTCCGGAAAGCAATGAATTATCATGTAAAAACTATTAGCGCTGTTTAGAGGCAAACGCTATGTATACTCAATTGGTATGTAGACATAGTAGAAGAGTAAGCTGTGCCATGTAACTCTCCTCTTTAAACCTCAACTTGTTCTGGGTTGTTTCTTCTTCTCGCTGGCAATTCACGTATAAATTGCCAAATAATTAAAATCTATATGTGTTGGGTTACAAGTTTGAAAGGCATTGAAACACCTACAAAAGTCATTTAATCTTGTTCCCGTCCAACACTACTCCCATCATACCGAGATAGTTTGCTAATTAAATTATTCCCGTAAGACAAATTAAATTACTAAAAGTCTCAACCTAGAATTTGAGCACGACAGCTTTTGAGCACAGTAGAGCATATAACCCGACACAAGTTTGTAAATCTGCTTTTATACTCTGGTCGTGTGAGCCCTTCAGATGCAGATGCAGTCGGCAGCTAACCAATAATTTCCAATGAAGTTCAAAATTGTTTTACTACAACCAACACCAAACCTTTGAACGCCATTAATTGATTCCTCAAATTTATTTCATCATTTTAAATGGTGATGTCTTCTGATGCTCTATTTCATGGTTTTAATCGTCACTGTCGGCGATACAGATTTCCTTTACTTTTGCCAACTTATTTTCCGCCTGTAACTATGGCATCTGAATTTTGTTATTGAATTCCCATTTAATTATTCAGTTTTAACTTAAAATGGTAGGTCACGTCAATAAATATTCGGGACTGAATAATAAATGAGAGCGGCGTGCAAAATGCAAAAATGAAACATGATATCCTAGTGTCAACGTAAGAGTTTACGAGTGCAATGTTACTACGATTGTGAAACTCGTGTAATAGAATATCATATTAAGTGGACACACTAGCGTATTGCACTAACTGCCCTTTTAAAATGCATTATCAGCTCTGCAAGGTCCAAAATGTAGTAGAGGATCAAATTTTGATAGTTAGTGTAAGCAAGTAGTAATGTTGCTTCTCCGTCCCTATAATAAATGCAGTTGGGCATATTGAACTCCACAAACCTTTTCTCGTTGTAATTAATCTGCAACTCTGCACAAGCCTTATCATTATTAAGTAACTCTGTAAAGGCCGTCGGAGGTTGAAGTACACGATATTTCTTGGTTTTACACATGCCCTATATATGTTCTGATAAGGAGATGGAAAGGAAATCAGATGGATGGGAATTAATGTGAGAGACTAGTTTTTCCCTGGACATCGTAAGACTTCCCAGCTAACAACGTTATGCATGTGTATGTATTCCGTAACTATGTATGTATCCTGTAGTATGAAAACTTGATGGCAATTTCTTTCATGAACTTTATCAGCTAGCACAAGACTGACTGTGGATTATATAGTTGGCGAAATTCCAAGTGCAGAATCGTCAAATATAGTTTATTGTTGACAAACTTCTCATTAATATCTAGAAAGCAGACAGTTTTATGCCTCGGCAGCTGTGAGAGTAGAATCCATCAAAGGCTTCAGACCATGAACCAAGTATTGCATGGAAAAACAGTATGTCGTAGTATACCTGGGTGTATAAACTTACTAAGGAGCTAACATGTTTTCCCGTCCAAATATAATATCTAGTATAAGTATCAATATGTGACTATATTCATATAGCTCCATTTTAGAAGGCAGGAAGATCTGTAAATAAAGGTTGGTTTCCAAGAAAGTCTTTACATTTTAATTTGCTTATGTTACAAACACAGATGTGTATTTGACTCTCTATCTGTGATTATTTACATGTCCAATATTTCTTTTACCTTCTATATTTATGTAATTTCCCTCTGCGTATACACACCTCATTACATCCATGCATCAGCGTAATTTCGCCATGAAATTGCATGTTAGTTTATTTCACGTGGATTTTAAGTTGCAATTATAGTCATTGAGTTCCTCGAATTATTTGTTTATTCAGGGTAAAGTTTCCTAGTTTCCATGTCGCCTGAGAAGAGCCGCTATTGAAAATGAAAATCAAGGGTAAGGTTGGAGATTTTCGAGGTTATTTGTCTATTTCTAACCCAAAAAGGAAAAAAATTGTAAGGCAGTGTGCTACTTAAAATTTTAAGGAAAACCCTTAATGGACAATATTCAAGTGCAGGGACAAGGTTACGATGCCGTTAGTCGAGTGTGCAGATTGGACTGCAAGCTGCACACCGGTCTTACACACCAGACAAGAAACTCAAATAATGTATAATACATGTGCATAGTTATGATAATCTTTTGAGAAACAGCCAATATATGAGCCATGGACATGGTCCACATATTACTGACGTGGTTAACAATAGTTGCTCATGGAAAAATGCTTCATTCTTATGTTCTCAAGTATGAATTTTAAGTGAAGGTTGTTGTTCCACAGCCCATGAACTTGTCCATATTTTTCCAGCATTGGTTCAAGTTCACCCTACATATTATGAATATTATTTCTTTGGGCTATTTATTACATTGTTCTGCACTTGGAGTATAACACAGAGAAGAGTTTCCGAAGAAGGGAACCCTGCGATATGAATGCTGTATGGTGTGTATCACACATACGATATGTCAAGCTAGTTTTGAAATGTAGAGCAAGTACTGTTTTGTGTCCATACATACATACGGAAAGGCAAGTCTACCCAAAAATTATGACAGATTTGTTGCGGAGAAAAACAACTGGACGGAAGGGTAGGGAAACCTCCCTAGCTATAATGTCCTTGCACCTACGCAAGAAGCCAGACGGTTATTATTATATGCATTTGACCGACTGGCTCATGCTGTGATTTCTTCAATTTACTCCGAAAAACTATGTACCTCTTTACAATTCCTAACTATATTCTTTACTCCTCCGTCCTATTATCAGCCCTTTTCATATATGCATATTATCTTGAAGAAACCAAAAGTATTCAAATTTAGTAGTAGTTTCACTTTCACGTCTACCTTCAAAACACATTATTTCTACAACACTTGCACTTCTTATTCTATTCAGAGCTCCTAAAGGATCAAGTTCCTACAAACCTCTGGACTATTTCCACGTTATTCAGATCCCAATATGCATATCCAACGAGCGTATAAGGGTCAGGAGGCACGGGTCTGGATGTATGGAAGAGAGCGTGAGACACAGTAGTGGTCGAATATTTCATGGACTCATTGGATTCATGACCAACATCAGGATACTTTCATGCCATTCCATAAATTAATGGACACACACGAATCGGAGTTAACACAGTTGGTTAAACCAGAATATCTCTTTGGCGATTCTGTTTTTGAAAGCATATTAGCTCTTCAAATAAATTATTACAGTCCTTGCAATTTTCAGAGCTTCGTCATCCGTCGTCATACGTCATGCGTTCATCTATTTGGGGATGCTGTATGGTTCCGATAAAAAATCTTTCTAGCAGGAATCTCTAGGTTTTAGTATCAATCACCTTTCGTAAACAACACTGGAAGTATTTAGGATACAGTAGCTATCGTTTATCGTACGGGGAAATATGTGCCTCTACATAATCAACTTACTCTTGGAAGCGGAATAACGTTGACTTGGGAGCGTACGGCATGGAAATTAACGTTTAAGGCAGCTAATATAAACTGGCCGAGATCCACCAATAGTTAAATCATAAGGGTTCACATTGGTCTTGCATTTCTTATAGCGTAGTATGTATGTATATTAACACATCTTTAAAATCTGCTCTGCATATTATTTATAAAGCCGTCCGTTGCAACATGTGAGACTATGGAGAGCAGTTAAAGGGTAAATGCATAAAGTGGGATAATGTCGTGAATACCATTAGACTCCAGTACTTCATTGGAGATTCTATGTAGTGAAATAAAAGATGGAAATAAAACTGATAAATATAACACAACAAGAGTGACTTTTCTTGCATTAGATAAACAACAGCGGTTGTACAGGACAAGAAAGGGAATCTCTCGTCCTCGCTCTTTCTCTAGCTCCATGTGTGAACTTTACTTGGACAAATCAAGATGCTCGCATGTATTTGTATGCAATGAAAGGATTGTGTCCATACATATTTATAAAAAATGTTTGAGAGGAGAGTGCGAGTCGGTTGAACAAAGCAGTAGGAAAAAAGAAAATGAGATGGAAGGATCGATTGAATATCATTAAATGAATCACTAGGTGGCTGGCCAAGGGGTCATTTACTCAGCACTGTTGACCTCCGCCGAGGAAGACGACTGGGGTCATTTGATTATATTTCTAGTTCACAGCCAATGCAACCGCCCTTTGGGGTTGCAAAAAGTCGAATAATTTTAAGGGACTGTGAATACCCAGGTATACATATATGCTTCAAGTCCCTCCATAATACCAATCCCATAATAATAAATCCTAGGTACGTCATTACTGTGTGGACATCGGACGACATTCATCCTACATATTCAATCTTACGTGGTGCGTTATTATGTACAAGTGTTACATGGAACATTTGCTCCGGCACATGATTTACTTTGTACAATACTTGTTGAGAAAGACCAAAAGGGAAGTGAGGAGACAAGGTATAAGGACGACCAAAAAAGATATAGAAGAAGAAATGAGATAGGAAACGGTGAGTGAAGACACTGACTTCATAGAGATAGAGATAGACAAGAGGAAAAAGCTAACTGCCTAACTTCCCTGGGTGGAGTTGTGTTCACAACAGAGAACAATATCCTGACTCCCTTTAATACAAAGTAATAATATCGAATATGCGAATACACACGCTTTACTCCTTCTCTTATATATTCTCATGATGCACCTTTTGGAACCTTTGGAAGGATAATTATGCATACAAAGGAGTCAAGATGTTTGAATTACATACAAAGTAACAACCATACCTGCTCCGTTCAATCTCGGTCTTGTAAAACCAGAGGTTACGTTCTTAGTATACGGATGAGCTTACTTGGACATAGTATAGCTATTATTGTTGATATAGATACATTATTCAACATATATAAATTTTGTATTACATATTAATATCTATGGATACATTAAGTGCATGCGAACATCTATATATGTAGACTTTATATGTAAATATCTATGGATATTTGACAAGCACACTTGGAAATATCTATACTTAGATCTCTTACATGTAAAAGATGTAGCCATGGACAAAGTTCATACATGCATGGACACAGTGAGCAAGCAGCAAGAAGGAGAGGAGACTGATCCAAAGTAAATTTATCAATTTTCATCCTCATCCGCGTCCTGTGTACTACTCTGTAGTGCATGAGCTAAGCGGACTCATCATGATGTAGTCTGGTGAGAAAATTCTGTTCCATTGTCCATTCTCACTCAACTCCTTCCATTCTTTTTGTGTGTACGTTATTTTGGCGGATGTCGTCCATCCCTCGTAAGTAAATGTACCTTGCTTGAAATTGTTTAAACAAAACTAACCGATTCTCACCCTCATTACCTCAAATTATTTAACCCAACCCAAGCAAAATGCATGTATGTATGTATATGATATATATATATTATGTATTCAATCTATTCTTGTGGATAGTTTGTACAGAGAATGTCAATCTGAATACCCCCTGCTTGGACTTGTTCAATGCAATTCTACAAGTGTTAGCTCATGTCAGATAATCAAGACCGTAGCGCTTGAAGATAAATATATAAAGCACAGCAACTAAAAATACATAAAGTACGTTTGCAAACGAATAGTCACCCATAATCCCTCCGTCTCATACGCAAGAATCTATATGACTTATGGACAGGATAAAAGAATTATTAAAATAACGTTTTTGCTATTTATAACCCTCAGAAATACACACCAGAAAGTCCGTAAATATCCCGAGACAATGATTTTTGGTGGTTTGCATATAAAAAGCACACATGCTCACAATACAATAAAGGACACCTCATTAACCATTAAGTTTAATACGCTGTCGAAGGTCATTCCAAGCTCAACTGCTACCATTCCACATGTGGTTACTCTTATTGCGCATAATGGGCGAATGCTTTGGATTCAAGAAAACAGAAACAATAAAACCTATATAACAAATCCACACGGCATGGTCATATGAATTTTTTAAAACCAGTAAACTTTCGATTGGTACTCTCAAATGCGTAGAAGCTATTTGAAGGCCCGTTTAATACTTTTATTTTTAAATGCTCTAGGACTTACAGTCATCGAACGGAATCGAGAATACAAACGTAATTATTTTTATGGTGGCCTCTCATAAGTACAGAGTCATAATGTTTACTTGAAGCATAATTGTCACTTATTTACTGTCCCGCTACTACATGCATCAACTCTTCCGCAATCAAGACAGTTCTAAAACCAGTCTTTAAATCATTGAATTCCCAATCATAGCCTTTAGTATGAATCATATTGTCCTTATAAACTTAAACACCGCTCATTATTGTAAACCAATAGCTTGCTCAACATAGACTCCACATCATTAAAACTCAATCAAGTATGCTTCGTTATACTTTACATTTTAAATGTTAAAAGTGAATTGTGACATGAGCAGATTCATAATAATCTAATCGGGTGGTTACAAACAACACAACCCTGTGCTTATCCGGCATTCGTAGGACTCCATACAAGTTTAAACAGATTAGCCGATAATGAGTCAACAGTTGTTGAAGCAGCATGAATGACAAAAACTCAAATCTATTTTTTGCTTTCTTCTCTTAAATATTTACATACAGTCAAGTGTGGTTCATATGCTTTGCAAGAGCATCTCAAGTGGACTTCCATGACTTTTACAATCATATCTATAATAGGAACCTTTGCCAATTGAAAATGACTTTTCCCGTTAGTACAAACGAGATTCTCACGTAGGGTGCACATATTATGTATGCGCCCTTTGCAAATAAACCTTTCGCCGTTAGCATTTTTACACGCGTAAGTATCTCAATGGCAATATTGCGCACCATCCGCGTATATACACTTGAAGATATTCCCACCTACGTTACCTGCCTTCATATACGTCGGAAGAAGTTATGCTCGCTCAAGAACAAACTTATATATCCGACCAATTTGTGTACAATGCGAACAAGAATAAACGTCCACTTTATATGTATTTGTATATGTTGCATTTTAATTGCAGTAAAAAATATATCCAAGCAAATTATTCGTATATAGTTAAGGTCGATCATCGGAACTACAGGTAACTCGTGTGTGCATATGACATTTTAAGTAATAAAATAATTATTAGCACTAGCCACAGCGGATGTTCACACTACCAAATATAATAAAGCCTGTTGCTGAATAGCAAGCTGTAGATACATAGCAAGAGTAAAAGAATTGAACATGTATGAACATTAAAATACACAGTGAGATAGCACTGAATTATTATTAGATTTAAGTATGAAACCCATAGCAAGTAGACACATGTAATAACTGTTGTACATACAATCTTATATACATACATATATGAGCGAGCTTAATGTATAGCGATATAATGCCCAGGTATCTATACCTTGTGTATATAAGTGATGTTCACATGTGCTAGAAACCGGCGCCCTGACACAGAAAAGCTATATAGCAACATCACGGACGACACCTCAGAAACTACATATGCTTAATGACACTAACAATAGCCCTAACGCTTATTTTGCTCAATGACTTTTCTTTTGACACGGGCGACTCTTCAACCATTTCCTTCTTGAAATTGTCCTTCCTTGCCCCGCCTTGCACACTTTGTACTTTTCTGCTCTTCTTCTTGCTCACTCCGTGGTAGTCCCTATGTTCTTGCTCACTCCGTAGTTTCTACGTTCTTGCTCATTCCGTAGTTTCTACGTTCTTGCTCACCATGTAGTTTCTACATATAATCCACTATCATTTGTTATTACGAGTCATCACACCCTATGTGGCTACTTTGGCTAACTTATTCGAGCTCTCATGAACTTATACGTATGTACAAACTATTTGAAAACATAGGGGAATATAGATTCGGAGATACGAGCAATGCTATGAGCAGCGTATAAACGAAAGGAAAATAATGCCAAGACTGTTGTTGTTTCTGCCCGGTTTTAACAAAAATCATGGCGGAACACTTGTGAAGCATTAACTATGCTTGCATTGTATTTACAAATAAAGAGTCATCTGTTACACGGTATTGAGCATAGCATAAATACATGCTCGCGTTTCCTGTTTTCCTGTGTCATGTCTCATGAAACTATTTCAATGATCATCTCAAGGTTCTCATGGTACAGGAGTTTGTACTTCAGTGTCAAATCCTGGACTTGCACATGCTTAAAATTTCGTACTTCTAATTAAATGAAGCTTATAAACTAGTCTCAATATAATTCCTTGTAAAGTCGACCGTCTTGTCCAATATTAGAAGATTAGAAGGTAAGTGCTAAAAACTCTCAAAGAATTTTCTAACCTCGTAATAAGATTCTTGGTTAAGCTAATGACTAACAAATCCTGAACGCTGCAGTCCGATACCCAGTTGTGAATTCGAAACCTCACGTGACACATTTTGTCATGTCTTGAGAGGCATGTCCTGGCTAGTTGGATGTCAGGGGGAAAATCCTTCGAAGGAGAGATATTTTGTATTTTTTAACGGGCTTAATAATGAACTGCATGTGCTCCAATGGAAAAGAAGAAGAGTCGGGAGTAAAAAACGTTGTCATCCCACTGTAGGAGAGCGAGTGTGGTGGATAACCGGGCGCAATGTGTTTGCATTTAGAATATTATGGGTAGATTCCTGTCGTCGATACGAATGAGAGGAAGTGAGTAATAGAAAATAAATGCATTTAGAAAAAATCGTGTCTTTTCCAAGAGACAAGACTTGAAATTTGTGGGTTTCTCTCAATGCCTATTACGGGACGAAATGTTAAAATAATCTTTATATGTAGGTACGTCCCGGTGTATGGCGAGGCTGATCCACGGGTTTCGTTATGCGGGAGAGCAACCGTTTATTATATATATACATTAAATATATATAGTGTATATATGCATAAATAAATATATATTAGCACCACGTATATACGGTCCGTATGGTAAGGTAATACGTGTGCCTGTCTTTCTGTCCTTCTGACCAAATTTGTGTATCTTGCAACTCTTCTTCTTGCTCGCTGGATGGCTGGCTCACTGGCTGGTTGCTCATATATATCGGTTTTTTTCTGCTCTTGTTATTTTTAGCTCCGGAATATCCCATCTTTTCAATGGATACGGACTCACTCTAAACCTGCACAAATTCACCATGTCCTACAGCTTATGCAAGTTACCGTGGTTCATATACCTAATAACATTGTAATGTGTTTCATGCACTACACTCCTGTATTATATATAGTCCTGGTATGTGGTGAAAGCTTTGAGCGCGTTGTAAATATCTGTATTATAATGTAGTACGTGATATAAAATAGTAGCTTGTTGGCTGCCGTAACTCCTTAAGGTAATTACTCAGCATTCATCTGGATATAGATTTAAAATGGAAATGAGACAAACTAATAGTGTTACGTCCACTTTTAAAGACTCGACGGTCTGGGAGGCAGAAAGACTTATATAGAGAAAGAAGAGGGATTTTGTATATCACAGAAGGAGAAGATGAAGGGGACTTTTTTGTCCGTTTCACTATGCATACTATATTACGAGTATATCTTATAGGTTAGATATTCCGTAGGTATTATAAAATTACTGTTAACTGAAGATACTAGGACGTCAAATAGCGTATACATAAAATACTACTGCACATAAAATGACATGGGCATATGCACTACAGTTGTACTATTAATATGCACAATAAATACTAGAGCTACATTAAAAGCATGCACCGTATGGATATTGAAAAGTTGGTTGAACGGTTTGAGAAATGCATGTTAAAAATTTAGAAAAAGTCGCCTTCTAACATAGCACGGAGGAAGATTTGTCTATTTATGCATTTACTCAGGAATAATATGTAAAGTATATAATTTGTGTGTTCCCTAAGCTTAGTGTGTGTGTGTGTGTGTGTCTGGACCAGAAAAACTTTTTCGAAGAAGAAAATGTACGTATAGTTACTTTATGGAGGAGAAGAAAAAGACGAAGAAGAGAAAAAGAAGAAGTCATGGGAAAAAAAATCGGGTAGCTCTTGGATCTCAGCCTAATATCAACACGTGCAGTGGAGAGTATATTTGGCCAATTCAAACTTAACTCTTTCTTAGTAGTTTTCCCACTGGTTTGCATATATACCAGTTTTAGTTTCCTTTCCCGTTCACTTGACTTGCCTTTTGCTCCGTCTTCACTCCGTCAAGTCAAGGTACCCTGACGGCATGCTTCTTTTTTCCAAATCTCTCAGGCCGAGGGCTACTATGGCTTACGGTGGCCGAGCATTTAT
The DNA here is from genome assembly GCA_034696945.1 of Lipothrix lubbocki. Taxonomy (NCBI): domain Eukaryota; kingdom Metazoa; phylum Arthropoda; class Collembola; order Symphypleona; family Sminthuridae; genus Lipothrix; species Lipothrix lubbocki. The sequence continues at coordinate 32,063 of JAQGAK010000174.1, forward strand.
ACACTAAGTCAATTTAAAGAGTGGTGGAGGTGCCTGCATCAATAACTTCTATATAATATCCTCCAAATAACTCTCGCTCAGTCATTCTCTCCCTGCTTTAGTCCAAATACACCAGTACTGTTCATCCCTTGAACTAAAAAAAATTAAGTGAAGATGTGGAGTCAACTCCGTCAGTCTTCTTCTCATCCTTCTTTTTCTTCTTTGTACAGTGAGGACAAAGTCCTCTGTCTATTCTCTCAAACGGTCTATCTATTTTCCAACTATAGAACAAACCTATTTAAAAGGAGCAAACTTCAGAAACATCCACGTCATCTCGGACTTTTCGGATTTGTACCATGCTAAGAAGAAGTAGAGTCTGCTACCCACTCGGATTTCCTTCTCTCTGTCGTTTTATTTTTCTTCTCTCTCTCTCTCTCTCCCTGTCTCTTTCTCAAGCCTCCCTCTGTCAGTTCACCGTAAGTTCTAGTATTTGAGACTCTATATGATGCCGAGGGAAACGAGTCGTTGAGTCTGCCAAAAAATTATTTTCGACGTCTATCCTCAACGGTCATTTCATCTATGTACAATTTACGCTCTTGGCATGGATTGTTTAGCATCACCTTCATTACAAGCTTAGCCAAACTTTGGAGGAAGACAACCTCATTCTTTTTCATCAATTCCATACAAATGCATCTGTCCTTCTTAATAACTCACTGTGGATTTCCCTGCATTTTTCACCTCCGTTAAAGCATCAGCATTGTAGCAACCTACGCTTTCAGTGTAAGCCAGGCTGTTACTGAAGGTTTTTGAATATTTGCATTCTATTTTTCGTTTTCTCAAATTTATTCTAAATTAAACTTTTTATGTACATTTTGTAAATTGATTTTCATGTTTTTTGGTTTATTACTTTATTAATTTGATTTCTTGAAAAGTCGAATTTTTATTTTAGCGATCAGTACGATTGCATCTATAATTTGTAGTGTACTTGCTTTACGATGTTTTTTTACCTTGGAAGAAAGCATTTCCCTGTAAGCGTGGAAATGAAAAAGTAGTCGTAAAGGAGGTGAATTCGCAATTAGATTATGATAAGTAGGTGAGTGACATTTGTGGTGTTATGCCGGCAGGGAATCCAAATCAGCCTTTCGACAATCAGTGCACGCGCTACAAAGGATTCGCCAAAGACTGGATGTTGCAAAGGACACGACAGTACCATCCTGATTATCACTGGCGATAGGGGCAATTCTTATTAAATGATTCATTATCTTGTCGCAGTGATGATCAGTATTTGTACGGACACGGCGCTTGGACAGGAGAGAAGAGGAGATGGACGGGGGAAAAGGACTTGGTCATGGCCAAACAATTAAAACAAACTCATGTCAACGGATTTAACTAGCATAGATATACATATATAATAGCAGTACGGTAAACAATGACGGTTTATACGGCAAAATAGTCCTGCCATAGAAAAACTATCCTTAGCTACCATCCGCTTATCACTGTCTACACAAGTAAAATGGTCTGGGCTCATCAGGCATACATTTGAGTTTAATCCAGTTAATTTATAATCTTCGACTGGAAGTGAATTGTGTTTGTGGGGTATATCATGCTTGAATTTTAGGTTTAATTAACATGTTCAAGTTTGAGTTTTATGGTATTGAGAGTATACGAAGTATGCGTTTTTGGTTATATAAGGTTCTAAATTTATACATTTGGGCGTACAAGGCCTGAATTGCGAGAATGTAAACCTTAAATGAAAAATGACTGAGAAAGTGTAAGTTTGCATCATTTATTTTAATTTTTACGCTTAGGTCGGACTTTGACGAATGCTAATGGATCCGATGGTAATATTTTCATTTCCTCAAAGTACACACACGTACAGAGGAGAGCTCTTCCAACGTCTGTATTATTGGTGGACTGCGGAGTCCATCCGCTGGTCGGTCGGTGTGACATAGAGAAATAGTAATGGCACGACTTTAATTTCTGTCGTGACTTGCCCTTTAGGGAATAGGCGTTGCCCCAAATCATCATCATCATCATCACACATTGGAGGAATATAGTTATGTAAAACTCGAGCATACACACTAAAAAGACCGATGGTCTTGAAATATATTCAGAAGAGAGAGAGAGAGAGAGAGCCTCACAAAATCAACTTCCCTTGCCCATCCGTGTCCACCTTGTTAAATATATGCATGTATTTGTCTTTCGTCTCCATCCATCTCCTCCATATCCTTATTGCTTCATTTAGCTTCTAATAATGCTGAGCTAACAATACGCCCGATCCCTATTACATGCCTTACCCCTTCGTGATATACATATACTAGAGAGCCCGTCAAATTTTTATTACACTATATATTAAGCCATGTAGTATAATACAAAAGGTTAACTAGACAATTCCACAGTCTTTCCTAATCATTCAAATTTGTCATGTCTTATTCAATCTTGCTATGTAATTGGTTGTCCCGCTATTTGACATAAGCAAATGCAATGATGACTCGATGTACAACCTTATAGTTGTTCCTGCAAGTTCACGTGACTGCAAATCCTTATTGTTTCTCTATGAGCAAGCTATAGCATTTCTTGCTGTACCACAAATGTAAACATTACAAACATAGTTTGGAACTACGGTCATCCATAAGAAATATACTACATAGTAGTTAATTTGAGATGAACACTAACGCGTTAAAAGAATGCTACGTGCTACGGGTTACTGCACTAATATCAACAAGTACATAATCGAACCCGTTCGAAACGTTACAGATAGTATGGAGCATCAAAAAATGAAAACTTAACTTTACATATGAAAGGATAAAGCTGAGGAGTAATACCAATAATTGGAAATTTATTATAGTAATAACCGAGAATTTATTATTGTAAGCCCTATGCGTCAGTCCACAGTGTGTCTACCGATACATGTATTTATGTGCAAACACACTATACATGTTAGCTTCTTCCCTGGTGGTGTTGGCAAATAAATTGTTGGGAGAAAATTCTCATGGAAAGCGTTTTTCTTTGGGGGTTTGTATTGGTTCCTGTTGGCTTAAACGCGTTGGGGTTTTATTTAAAATCAACGTAGTTTCTTTTCCACTTAAATGAGGTTTTTGTTTAACTTGGGGTCCTCATTTAATCGAGGGTTGTGTGACTTCAACGGGCTTTCATTTGACTGAAACCGGGGGTTTTCTTGTGGCTTGAAGTATTGCTTGCGACTTGAAAGAAGGGGAAGAAGACGTTCTGAATACAGGAGAGTTTCAAGATCAGGAATAGTCCATCGGAGAAGCATAGTGGAGACTGAGAATCTTTGGAGTGGGTATATATTTGGAATAGCCGGGGCTTCGTCGAAACAAACGACTCTTCCATCACTTTCGATGTTTATACAGACCCAAATCCAGAAAGATATCCCTAATAGAATGTACGCACTTTCCAAAGTGTTAGGACTGCCAATGTTGTTGTGGCAAAAGTATGTATGTAGCATGTGGAATTGTTGCCGAATCCATCGTTTGTGCTATATTGTGTACACATTTATGTATATGAGGGATATAGAAGTATATCACGTATAGGTGTACATAAGGTATCGCTTGCATTCCACAACGAGTAAAGTCTCCTGCCAGCAACGAGTTTATGTCCGGGTAAAACACTTTTAAATTCAAGTTCCTTAAGGAGAGAAAAAACCGATTCAGAGAGAGGGAAGCTACATACTGCAAAGTACTGAAAAGTGAGAGAGAATTAGCTCGTGTCGCCAGAGTTTTTCTTCTCTCTCACGTTCTTTCTTCTCTTCACTCTTTCTTGCACATCTCATAGCACATGAAAAGGGTGTGCACACTTACGGAACATGAATGCCCGGACAGTGGCTAAATTTAGCCGGTGTAAAACCCAAAACCTGACAAAGAGAGTATAAAACCTTGCCCCGGCAATGACGATGAGGTCGACCGAAGGAGTTGCAACAAGGAGTAAGACAAGTATATGGATATATGCAAGTAGAGGAAAATATCGGGGGAAATGAGTTTTAACTCTGGTAGTATAATATTGAAAGGAAAAAATATCCTCCAACGCATTTCTCTCTCTCTCTCTCAAACTTGCTCTCTTTTTCTTTAAGTCACTACTTATTCTTCTCCTGTCCAATACTGCATATATTCTACATATGTGACAGACTTGGCAAAATATTTCAAAACACAGCGTGAAAAAAATGCAATCACGTAAGCGTTTATGGGACTGTATAGATAATAATACGACTGTGGAAAACCTCAATATGCTATATCCTATTTAAGTCATATAGCATACATTGCTGTAAGAAATCCCATTTCTGATATCAAAAACTGTTGCGTCAATTACTGCACATCTTACTTTTGTAGATCTAAGCTCCAGCTATATCGATCGTAGTAAAATTGAAATCTTATATATGTATTATAGAATTATACTTTGAGGTTAACAGTTTAACTTGGCTCTTGCAGATCGAGCGCATATATGCAATTCCTGACAAATTTACTGAAACGCGTTGGATTTTTATCAAACCGAAGGAGAAGACACCTTAAAATTTGGAATCAGGAGCCCTGTAATTAATGGTGGCTGCATTAAATTTCTCTGTAGACATTAAATTTAGAGCTGAAATATAATAAATTATAATTTGAACCTATCCCCGGGCCTAACCGAAGTCGTTGCCTATAGTGTTTATAAGGCAGTGGAAATGCTTAAGATAGACATTCAGGTATATAAGATACCTTCAAATATATAGCATTTGAATAGGAAAGCGGGAGAGAGAGGAAGCTCACAGACACACACATGTGCACACCCTCAAAGTAAAAGTGATAGATTCCGATTGGTAAAGTATAGGAGAAAAAAAATGCTCTGACCAAAAAGTGAAGTTCTGTTGATCCTTGAGATGTAAGACCATGAACTCCGAACTGTAATTTTTTTCCCTTGAGCACAGATTAAATTTCGGGTTTCTTGGGGAATGTTCCTTTAAAAGTTGGGAGCCTTTAAAAAATGACCACATCGTAATCTCATATCTTTACACACTGTTTCAGTGAGTGTATATAGATTGCATATATAGTATTGCATATGGTAATGTGTATGTAGAAAGTGTTTAGACCCGCACGACAGTGTTGTACAAGCTAGTAGTAATAATCTAATGTTATAACAGACAACAACACAGCAGCCAGGAGAGTCGTCGTACGAGGAGCAGACAGTGCGATCGAGCATCAGCATGTGTACTAGTCATGTAGGGTATGTATATCTACCGCACGCATCACACCGTATGTACCATCAGTTGGCCGGAGGTGAAAGATGAAGGGAACTCTGGTAATTTCAATCATGTATGTGTGAATAGCAAAACAAGTACGGAAGGTGGATACATGTAGTCATGCATGGCTTAGAGGTAAGGGCACACAAAAAAATCCATCGCTTCCTTAACCGAACCTTTCCCAACTTTTAATGCAACTAAACACAACAGCTAAAAGATTAAGGTGGATCAGGTAAGAGAGAGAGAGAGAGAGGACGGAACACGGCGTATGGAGCATTAGCTTTTTTAGAACTCCAGGCTACATAATATGGCTTGAGGGGACCGGAGCATGGTGGTGGACTTGAATTTTTTATGACCCTTCGAAGGACCAAGGCTATTCATACAAATTCGGGCAAACACACATGGCACATATGAGCCCCCACATAATTTCATCTAACAATGGTCATACTCTGGTCGTACTGGGAAAAGGATTAAAGTGCACGTATGGACAAGAGGTCTTTTTTCCATTTTCTATCTATACCCTTCATCTCATCGTCGGGAAAAAAAATCTCTCACTCAATAAACCGACGGGTAAGGAATTTCCGATTCTTTCTCAAGCGTCAACTTCATGTCCTCTGAAATATCACAGAGCTTCCATTTTCTTCAACACCAATAATAGCCTCAACTTTGCAGACTGATGTGGAAACATTGGCTCATTCGTTACAAAATAAGGAAAATTGATACTTTTTCCTACCTTGTCCCTATCTTTAGTCACTCGGCCGTGAGCAGGAACACAAACAAATAGAAAAAAAGGTGGACAAAAAAATCTCCAAAAAATTTCCTGTAGATAGCTAAATCCAAAAATGTATTGAATTATCATTAATTCCTTGTAGCCCTTCCCGAACTTTGAGCTTTTGGACGAAATCCAACGGCCATTGCATGGAATACTACTTAAGCTACGAAAACCTTTTTCTTATTCACAAATTACCAAAACTCCTTCCTGGCATATAAAATGCACCCAAAATTTCCATATAAAATGTACAAAAATATCATCTTTGCTTATATAAAAGCCCAAAGTTACAAGAGAAGGGAGCAATTAATGCTAATGCAGTCTTAAGGGGAAATTGAAATTAAAATCAAGGTAAACATGATTGCCAACATAGCTTCTGTTCACGAAATGAGAGCTACCGGACCTGAGGTAAGGAGATATTCTCTATATAGCTCTTTTCCTGATCCCGTAAGGATAAACCCTTTTCCGTTCCAAACCTTCAAGTTCAAGTTCTCAATTTTATCGGTAACTAGCAGGCATGCTGTATAGGTAGTGTGGCATAAAAAATACGGACATGATGTAAGTATTATTAGTGTGTGGGGCCTGAGGCCGACGAGCAAAAAACTTTCGTTTGGTGGTGGCGTACACAGGGCCTGGTCAGCGTATTACAAGAGTAATCACGTATACCAAACCAGTTCTAGTAATAAAACAGATAGACAGGTTTGTACCTCAACAAAGTATGTGTTGGGACAGGATCTGAAAAAATTTGGATAAAGCCGGTATAGAAAAACGGGGCTTCCTATAAAAAGCTACTGTTGCTACTGCCATATGAAAGTATTAAACGAGAATGAAAGTGGTTTCGAATCAGTTTTTATGGAACTTATCCACAGCAAGAGTAGCTTCACTTAAGCAACTTTGCCACGAAGTAGCATTATTTTGAAAGTGGACCCAAACTGTTTAGTATCATTAAAAGATTCCGATTTTGACTGGAAGACTCAAGATAAAGGTGCAATCGTTGTGTGTTATCTGTATGTAAGGCACAATCGCCATATAAATTTAACCGTTGTATGAAGGTGCGATCCTTATATGACCTATAGAGCTTAAAAGAGTGGAAAGTAAAATTTTTCACACAAAAGTCACTAGTTAGATACATAAATCTGGTTAAAAACTCGTCGAAGATAGCCCACCATGCAAGCACACTTTCAACTCCGCTGGACTCGAGGGAACTTACTGACGGAGGTTTATGTATCTATGTGCAAGTATACTTTCATGTTTTTTATATTCGTTTGTCAATGCTCGAGTGAATGTTTACTCCTGCCGTTTTCCAAGGTGGAAATGCATCCACAGGTAGGTCCTGCCGTTCTAATGGATGTATCAGTAGGGAAGGAGTGAAGGGAACAATATTTCTAATCTTTCCCTAAGTGAGTATGTGCTACGTTCAAGTAGCATAATTTCTCTAATGATGAAAGACTTTGTAAAGAACTTGTGCGGCTCTTGGCTCCTCATTCCCATCAATTATTCATTTACTGATTCTGTCAGCGTAACAAACTCCTTGTTCTTTAACGGGAACTCTACACCTCAAAGCCAGTGGAATTGGCTTCCGAAAGGCATGCTTTTCTCGAGTATCTACATACAAGTATCTCATAACATATGCATAACAATTTCTGAGAGAGACATAATGATTAAGAGCATTTAGGTAACAATTAGTTTGATGTTAGTACTGAAATTATTGTGGTTTATGTCAAATTAAAATGATCTTTTGGAATTATTACAAAAATATTAAGGCTGTCTATATTTTGTCAGGAAATAATTAAGTTAATTAAACTTAATCAATAGAAAAATTAAACCATTGAGTAAATTAGCTGCAACCAGTACTTGTACTGTGTCTTAATAGTTTGCACCATTGCATACTTTAAAGGATAGATGTAATTATAGACAGTATAAACATCAAGTTATGATGGTAGTAATTCGTATAAATTGTTATAATACTTAAAAGTCTGTGTGCACGGTTATAACATCCGGAGGAAAGAAATCGAAGCGTTCAAGAAAATCCCGTTGTGTTTATGTAAATGTTATACAACGCCTGAGATAATAAAAACTGCGTGCACCGGTAGCCACCAGACTTGTTCCAAGGTGTCTTCTATAATCTCATTCTAATGACTAAATTTATCCGGAACGAAACCACTTCTGCTCTACCTACATCATTTACTACTCTTGATAACAGTTATTTTTAAGTGGATACTAAACTAAATTGATGTGGATTCACAGGTACAGAAACCTATTGGTATCCATACATATTGATTTACATATGAATTATAAGTACAACTACTTCTTGGTCTATTAGACTCGCTTACTTCAGAAAGAAAAAAACCACCTGGTAGGTATCAATTTATAATGGAGTTAAAATTTGAAAAGTGAATAATCATCATTCGGATTGCTGCTTTACTGTTGTAGATGAATGGACAAGACTGGTGGAAATCGATACTGGAAAAAAGTGTAGGGGAAAATTATGTAAATGAAAGTATCAGTTGGAAATAGAGAGTTGAAGAGTAGTACTTATAAGTGATTAAGACTTTCTTGAGGAATACGAAGAACACATTAACCTCTTCCGTTCCTAAAATGTTCGTTTTGGTTAAGCTTCTCAAGACCTTTTAATGCATTAAGTATATTGAGAATATGATTATTATTATTACGACTAGGCTATACCCTACCTGTTTGCAGACGTGCTCAACTTCCCTCAACACAAGAAACACTTTAAAGCTTGCTCACACTATGAACTTACACCACTTTATATAGTTTTTTTTATACATAGAAAGTATTTATAGGTTTAGGCTGGTGCGAGCATGTTTAAATTACAGGAAGTATGTTAAAGCCCAGCCAAAATATGTGTTGAAGTATGTCGGAAATTCTAAAGAATATGGAGAAGTAAGTTAGAATGATGCAAAACCAATGAAGTTTCAGGTGGTTCATGGTGAATTCACTCTCCTGAAGCTCCTACTAGATTTACTGTGGGTTCTGGGAATTGTGAATGCAGAGGTGGTGGTACGAAAATGATTTTTGTCATTATGACCAAGTCTTATGGCATGCTTAAGTTGACTCTTTGGGAGACCATCAAATAATATGTACCTAAGAGCTGACTATGGGAAGGAAGTGGAGGAAGAAAACTCATCTGATTTGTAGTCAGGGAATGTCCATCACTTCCAGGCGGGCGAGAGCGAGAAATGCATGGAAATGAAAATAGATAGGCTTCTGCTTCAAGCTATAAAGATAATGCTTTTTCATACGTATATGTCTGCATGTTCTGAATATTACACCTTATAATAGCCTCCCTGTACGGATATGGAGCATTATATAATCTAGTAAGTATACACATGCAGTTCTTACGGATTTGAAAAGCTATTTACACATTTAACTCCCATGTAGTTCGTGTGTGCACATCTTCTGCACAAAAATTTCCTCTTGCATACTTGCTTTGAAGAAATCTATAATAATTCTCAATACTAGAATGTTACTCTCAAATGAATTCCTATGGTTTAAATGCTGAATTATAATACGTAAAACACAAAGTTAATGCTCTCAGTATTCCATTATAGTATTCATCACGATAATATGTACGCTATAAATGCAACTCCTATAAAATTAAGCATGGCAGCCCACAAACATTTAGCACTATTCAGCCTATAAAATTCAAGTCTTGTAGCTTACAAAAGTTAGGCATTGCAGCTTAGAGAAGTTAAACATTGCATATCTGTAGTTTAGTTTACCCATTCCACTTGTATATGTCAAGCTGTGAATTCTTGTTTAGTAGTAAAAATAATGCAAGTAATATTTATAGCGCCTTTAGAATATCCATAACAACACTAAATGCTCAAGCATGCAGTGCACATTGTAGTAGGTAAAGAGCCTACTTATACTTCCAAAAATAAATTATGATATACAAAAGCTTTATTTGCATAAAAGCATTTTTGTATACAGCAGTTGTCTATATGTACCTTGCATATGCATGCATATGGGCACTGGATGAGAGGAGGATGATCATCGTCAGAAAACTATTTGTTGGCTACATTTTCTCCACCTTCATCATAATCATCATTAGGATTTTGAAGGTTAGATGGGTCATTTTTGGGTCATTCATTAGCATTGTTATCAGTGAGCGAGGTTTGAAGTTACTTTTTATTACTTCATATCCGGTCTCCAGCCAGAAAGAATCACACCGTTAGAAAATTCCCAGCTCACTCCCTACACACGAGTGCATACGCGAAAGACCTGCACTCACTCATAACAGACTCAACTGACGACTCTCACCTCACATTTTTCTTATATATATACTTAATCTTACAAATAAAGAGTAGCTAACAGTTTAATAAGGCCTAGGTTATATACACTCTTGTGTGTTCCTCTCACGAGATAATCTCAAAGGCACACAGACACGAGCACGTACGGTTTCATGTACGATGGTTTATGCAACAGACTTTTGACTTGCACTTGTGCCTTTCATTATGTTCCTATCAAGGCGTATTTTCATTATGAATCATACTTGAATCAAAATGTATTTATTACTGTAATCTTTGTATAGAAAAACGTTACACTTATGCTTTAAGCTTTTCTACCTATCCATGGAAAAGTATAAAATACGTAAATAACATACAGAAAGCATTAATAAACATAGTAAAACGTATATAAAAGCACACACAATAAATTGAAACACATATAAAACATAGGTAATATAAATACATACAAAGAGCGTTGCACTATCCATGCACATTATAATATCCTACAAGTGCATTGGTATACCGATGCTGGCAGTATGCAGACTGTCGAGAGTGTGAGGAAGTCCTGAGAAAAACGGGATTATTCTTCGTTTGACTCAGAGAACAACAAGAGAAGCACATGTTCGTCCCATTTTCTGTCCGTCCTATTCTTTACATTATTTTGATTGCCCATTATTTCCTCTCTCCTGCCAGAATGAACCAGAATCTTTAAAATGTGTATGCCACTTTCCTTATGCCTCCTGTCCATTAGTCATCTCCCAGGCATTTACACCGTAGCTGTACACATGCTAATAATACTCAAATGCTTGGGTACCGACTCTTTGGAAAAGCATCCGCCCAAAATATTCCTCTTTTTTGTGACCAGCCTCAGCCTTCCTGTCTACACTTAAAACGTTTTAAATGCAGATATCTTTTATTGCAATCGGCTATGCATTTGCAAGCTCATCGTCGTAGTCCGTGTGGCAATAGTCCTGCAATACTCATAGTGCTCGTTCATAATTTTGCGTTATACGACTTTTGTCAGGACCAGCAGTACTTCTTCCCTCACAGCAGTTCATAGCAATACTTTACCACACGACCACTTTGCCCGCTAAAAGGCTCCTTGCCATATTTATTTTATCTTTAAGGCTCGCTGCATTCTTCATCATTCAATGTGGGTCTGTCTATTGAAAATACTTATTTAGATAGATGTTGGAGGGAATGGTGAAAAATATTTTTACAATTTTTAACATTTCTATTCATCAGATTATTTTTAGACGCTAAAGGGTTCGCACAAGTAGAACCACAAACATCTAAAGACCACTTTGGGTTTACAAGTTAAAAATAACTTGGATACTGAAACCATCCTGAAAATATAGCATTGTTGATTGAGGATTTGAAACGGCCGGTAGACGAACAAAAATGTGAAGAGAAAAAGATGAGAAATAAGAACATTTCCTACAATTTACAGGTCCGTTAGAATAAAAACATTTCGAAACGAGTCAGACATCTTGACTTGTATGCACTGTACATGCAAGCTCCTCCACACACATTATCCCGCATTACATGCACATGCATTAGTAGTCTTAAATTGAATATAAAAATAGTAAGATGCATGTCCTGTACATTACATAAATATACACTGACGCTGAAGTATATACCGATTATATGTATAAATGGAGGAGTAGGGAAATACATGAGTTGACACAAAGGAAGCAAGGTGAGCTGGCTGAAGAAAAGAGAGACTTGAGGGAGAGAAGGGCTAGTAGTGATTTGGGTTTTTCACAATATAATACACACATATAGAAAGTCCTGAGTTGGTCGAAGTAGACACGAGTTTGTTAAAAGTCGAGAGACGGTAAAAGGACTCTTTTGAAAAGGCAAAGTTATATTGTAAAGTTGGACGTAGGCGTAGTCCACCCGTACAAATACGTGCTCATAACCGAGAATTATGAACATTGAAATATGAAATTTTAGTCTGTGAGGAAGAATAAGTTACCTCTCTCTCTCCCTCTCTTCCTCCATCAACAAGTTCTGCCCAACTGTTCTGCGTAGCTACATAGGCCTGTCAATGTATGTCATAGACAGTTCAAATAGACTTTTAGTGGACCGAAAGACCGAGACGCAAGATGGGCTGTAGGATTTTTTCCTTCTCTCTCTCTCTCTCTCAATGTTTTTCACAAACCTCACTAACTTATTAAAGTATATGCACCATATATATTTGTATACCATATATGTATGTTATATATTAATGCATACACTTGTGCTCATATGTAATTCTATGCAACTTGCTGTATCTATAATAGCAAACCTAAAATCAAGCAAAGGATATGCGTACGTTATTAAATAACGTAAAGCAGACAAGTAGGTAAACTAGAGACCGAATACTGGGAGAGATAAGGAGAACAACGTTTTCCCTTCGAAAGAAAATGTAATGTTTATATTTTGAAACAAGAGTATAGTCTTGCTGGTGTATTTGTAAGTTGAGACCACAACTGGATTTACTACAAATATGAAAAACTCATGTGTATGGATGATGTGGCTAGTTTAAGTCGGTCCAAGTTCAAATCTCACTTGTCCTTCAAGGGCTTGCCCGATCCCTCTCACTCTTTACTATTCTCTCATGCCAAGCAGTCAAGGGAAGCACTACTGAGTTACATTCAGGTCCAGCACTTGTACTTAAGTACGACTCATACATAAGCAGTATACATGCTTAAGTATGTATGTACATCAGTACGAATAAGCACATACATAAGTACAGCAGAAGTGAATATAGAGAGGAAACTCACACTGGAGTACACTGCTGGCCCATATATGTTCAATCGTATATATGTAATATGCTTGAAAGTTACTAAAGAGGAAAAACTGTCTTTCAAAATTTTTATGATGAATGGATTTTTCCCTTCAAATACTTTACTCATATGTCTCTCTCTCACTCTTCCTCTCTGGACATACAGAAAGGAAAAACATTGTGTTATAAAAAAGTGCTGACCCTCCCTTCAGGCCTTTAACTGAGCAGGGGGCCTTTCTCTCTCCATCGCACACTCAATAGTTCCTACACACAGCATTTATAACGTAAAGGGTCCAGGATAATCTCATCGTCGACAACCACCCTGCCCCAAAATTTCACACACGCTCTTCACTACCAGCTCTTCAATGTTTAAGTAACGCACACATAAGAATCACATATGTAAAACATGTACTCTATATTTACAAATATATTTTTTATGTGCTCATTTAAGTTATATAACAGAGCTAAAAATATTTTTGTAACGTTCAATGAAATTCTCATTGCAATAGATAACTAAAAACCTCTATTGTATAGCAGTCGTACAAAAATCAGAGACAGAAAAAAATGCAATCGTCAGAGCAATTACCCCAAAAGCTGTATTTAGTATAGATCTCCTTGCTCCTAAAAAAAACTCTACATACGAACGGAACCTTGCTCCTCCGAGCAATTGTAAATTTGATACTTTGCATGCACAGGTAAATATAAACGTGGCAATTAAGAGTCAGAGCATCGAGAGAGCGCGGAAAGAGTGAAGCAAAGACGAGGATCAATACCAAACTGCAGAGCAATACTATTTATCGTAGACACTATGAAAAAAGACAATACTATTTAGCTGATAGAATTCCTTGAAGATCGAACTCCTCAAAGGAAGATCTTGAACGTAAAAGATCTCTTCCGTTGTGTTGCTTTAATGTAGCTGAAGGATTTATCAGAAATTAGATCTCCTGAGTAGGAGACTTTCAATTAAAAGTATCTCATACAGCCTTTGCATCAGACACTTTGAGATGACGGTCTTATTATGTAGTCACAAATGGCAATAATAATATAAAAGAATCTCCTGTCTCTGAACATGAAAGAAGCTGTGAAGTAGTTAGGTCTTATACAAAGAAGTCTGTGACTGGACGTCTTGTACAGGACCGGACATCGGTTTGCCTCAAAGTAATTTCAAGATTGTTAGGGACAAGCGTGTGAGTCAAATTCACACAGACTCACACACACAAATTTAATATAAACCTACAAAACACAGCTATAGAAGATGAAGACAATATATGTAGTGTACATGGAAAGGAAGCTGATGTGAAGATCAACCACCTGAGTCTATCTTTCTTACTGTGAGGTAAAGACATAAGAATGGATGATGGCTAGCTAAAAATTTGATACGCTCACGTTAGTCAATTCTTCTCTCTTTGATTTTTCGAGTCAACCACATTCATTAGAATATTTTACAAATCTTGAGATTTTTTCCCCAACTTTTAAGCTGAACCTATTACTGTGTAATACGTATATCCATAGGTCCATGTAGGTATATGACATTGTGTAACAGCCACGAATATTTATATTCTACATACATAATATCACGTGTTTAAAGCACTACTTGCACCGCAAGCAGCACAGTCTTGTATCGCTTTTTATCTTGCTATTTTAAATCCCTAATATATTGTGCTTTTTTTTCCTATCCCTAAGTAACTCTTATTAAGATCTTGAACAACTTTCTGGTCATGAGAGTCTCTAAAGGAAGATAATTGAGGGAGAAGGAACGCCTGGGTATGATTTCAACTCTGTCAAAGACTTGAAAGACCTAATGGTTTTATAATCCATGCATTTAGTTTTTCAGGGAAATGGTCACAATGAAACCTGGAAACCATCGAATTCTCTGGTGAGTCCCAAATAATCGATACTCGTCTTATACGACTACACGGCAATGTATTCCACGTCCGTGAAAGGAGCAGCAGTAGTTTGCATAATGACTGTTTCTTCAACGACGAGGACACTATAGCTACTTAGATAATAGAAATCCTTGATGCTCTGCATTCTCTCTCTCTCTCATTCTCCTCCTTCCACATGGAGACTTACATAATTACCGGGCATTTGCCGGCAACTCTTTTCTCAATGTCTTTCTATTACTGCAGTTCACCAGTGTATGTGCGACTGTTGAAAGTACTACTGTTGGGTAAATGCGCTACTGCTGAATGCGCTGTTTGTGTGCTGCTTGTATAAAGTAGTCGACACGCTCTCATCAGGATGCATGCGGGGGACAGAAGTGTCCGCCGTCTAAAATATCCAGAACTCACCACGGTTGTACATGGGATGATGGAGAAGGAAGTTGCATTTGGGTCGACTGAACTCTTCCGCATCAAAGAGGCGCAAACGTATATACATGGAAAAAATTCACATAAAGAGTGAATAAAAGAGAGCAGTGAGAGAGAATAGAATATAAGAGAGAAACCTGAAATCGATCCCATCTCATTTTTCATGCGGCTTTTAGGGTCCGTCGCTATAGCCGTATACTTATGTAAAGTCCACTTAAGGAAAGAGGTAAAAAAAGTTGATATGATCAACTTCATCTTCCGCCGTTTGTATTAACATTTCATTTTATGTCAACCTCTTTCCAAACCCAATGTATCCTGATAACCAAAATAAATGACAATTCATAGTCAATGAACTATCAGGCAGCCTGATAGTTTAACCAACGCTCCAGAGCTAGTGGATGTTGTAGTAAAATAAATGACCGTACTATATACTATAGGTAAGTTGTGAAATTTGACATACAAGGCTATATATTGCATTTTACGTACGTAATGTTGTTATACCTAATCTACGTATAAGTATTGCAAAACACACAGACATCACTATTTTGTGAGTTGCTAATCAGTTGCAAGTATCTATTTAAAGTATTATCACTTTCCTTTATATTGATTTATGATGTCTATTTCTATCACATAATCATGAACAAACTACTACAGGTAATCTACAGAAAACTTGGAAAGCTGACCTTGCTGTATTCTGATACGTTTGGCGAAGCTACTACACTTCATGCTGTGGAATACTTTTGCTATTATTGTACAATGACAACAACAAGTGAAAGGACGGTTAGTGTAACTCGGCCGCAGTATCCTGCCGGTCCCAAGTGCGCCCAGGAATTGCACAAGTGTATATGCGTGTAGCGAGTGTGTGGAAAATGAGGAAACTAGGAGTTGCCCGAAACTCGGGTGACCACTGAGGAGCGGCAGATGGGCAGGACTGTATTTTTTACGCCGGACAAATTCATGGCTCTTACAGCAATCCGTTTCCGTGAAAGTAGACCAACCCAAGGTACTGTCACCTTCTACCTTATTCTCCATGTGCGGACGGCATAAATCACGGATTTATCAGAGATTTTATCCTACAGCAGCACCAACTTTCGCCACTGTAGGTAAGTCTCAGGCTCATTGAACTTCTCTTCAACGACTTTTGCTTTTCCGGAATAAGACTTTGTCGGCGGACTGTAGAAACCATGGACTTGTTAACGAACACGGACTTTGTCCGCAAACAGTGCAGTGTACTAAAGACTTTGTCAGCATACTGTAGAACGTACATACGAAGTCAACATACTATATAAAGCGTACATATTATACCTCCGGACTATAGAACGTAGCCTGTCAACGGACTTGGAGCATTCATTACAATGTCGATACTGTGGGAGAGCTTGGATGCTTGGATGGTTGCAGTGAACTTTGTGAACAAACTGGAAGACTGCATTAAGAGTGAGGAGGACAATCAATTGTGATTACGACCCTATGTAATTATGTTTAGATCGCATTATACAAGAGAATCTTAGAATGAGGCAGGGAGAGTGTAAAGTATGTGCATCTGGTGAAACAAGT
This sequence comes from Lipothrix lubbocki, assembly GCA_034696945.1. NCBI lineage: Eukaryota > Metazoa > Arthropoda > Collembola > Symphypleona > Sminthuridae > Lipothrix > Lipothrix lubbocki. The sequence goes on from JAQGAK010000174.1 coordinate 48,927, forward strand.
GAGACTCGTTGGGTCGGACGGTGGTAGTAGACGAGTTGAGAGCACGGGTGGATCGGGCTCAATAGAATACCACTGTGTCTGGGCAGAGCCAGGCATCTATTCAAATTAGTGAATGAATATGGAAACAAATGAACTTATGCCGGACCAGAACTTGCCTGACCATCAATATTAATAGCAAGTCTTGAGCACACACACGACACGCATTTACATGGTAAAAAATGAAACAAAGGTGCACGCGTAACTGCCTCTTCTCTAGCTGTAGTTCAGTCCACCCATCAGAGTGCTTCTATATTATATTCCATTCACTAACACTCACACACGGGCTTTCACGTATATAAGTGTATTTACCAAAAGTATCATCCTCGTTCTCCTCTGATTCTTTTCCAGAGTGTTGTGTATGTACATTTGTGTAGCCCTGCTGATATATTCAGTTAACTTGGATGTACATGTCTTTTTTTCACTACATTATATTGAATAACTTAGAGTTTTTACACCATGAATTACACGAGAATTCACCGTGGTCATATGTAGTACTGATGTATAGTGCGTATTTGCATACATGGTATACATACCTACATAAGGACCAACGGAAAGACTGTGTGTGAGGAAATAAATGGATGGATGCATTTAGCACATGTGTACATGTCAATAACATGTTTGCATTTCTTTATACTCGCTAAGGCTACAGATGACAGGCCCCCCTTGCAGTCCACTCTGTTTATTAAAAATGCAACTCCACAGTTCTATCCTCTGGTCTAGTTTTCACATTACGGCCTGCCACGATTCATTTAATTCATTTTGGAATCATTATTCCGAAAGGATAAAAATGTCAAAAGGATATCATCCTACTTACATACTTGACTTCCGTATTGTCTTTCTAATGCCAGACAATACTGTAGTCATGATACGCACTTGTACTGCTGTCAGGAACTAACTACTAAACGCATATAACATACCAAGCCTAACGCAGTCAACATACCCAAGGCCTTTACTTTATCTTTAACTTGAACCAAATGTACTATGTGTTTCCTAAATTTCATTCTCTTTAAGTATCCATTGCAAGAGCCCTCTGGTTATACAGTTGCACTTTGTAATTTCAACCTGTACACCTAATTCCCAGGTAGTATTCCCTTTGAATGTGCTTGTATTCCAAAGCGCTTTCACAAAGAAAAGCAATTAGAGATTTTAGTTAATGACTTGGTCATACAGCTATGCTACTTTTTGACTACAAACCTCTGGTTGTAGTGTTTTAGTACATTCATTGTAGCACATACAGTTGTATAGCATCCAGGAACAAGCAAGTTTTAAGGATTCAGTTTTAAAGCATGTTTTCGCTATAGTTTGGGATACTAAATCATGTTTTTACTGTAGCTTGCAATATTAAAAGGACTACAAAATCATATTTCTACTATAGTTTCTAAAGCGGAAGTATGGGTTTTCTGTATATTATAGCGTAAAAATATATTTTGACCATATTGTACAATACTATAAAGCATGCTTGCAAGATATTTTGCAGTACTAGAGTAAGGTAACATGACATATATCCTGGCTATTTTTTAACTCGTTCATGTATTAGTAGCTTGTAGTTGTTCTAACATAGCCTCCGGTTTGCTAACACTGAACATGCAAAAAACATGGATATATAAGCATGAAGACACTAGTTTTTTCCGTTTTTTATCATAATGGGCAAAGTATGTCGTCTACACGAATGGATTTGAAAAGGCCGGTGATGTTGACGACTGATGAAGAGCTTGATGATCGTCATCCTCAGCACTTGTCTCTCCCGTCCTCTTAGTCACTTCGTCGTTGCGTAGTTGTATAGCCTGGCTGTAATATATTTACATGTCAGGAGCATCAAATCTACAAATGAGCCCATATTACAAAAACTTGCCATATCTTTTGGTGAGGAAGGAGAGAAAGAGTTAAAGAACCAATGCTATGTTCATAGCCGCTACTACTTTCCTCTCACAATACACCTAATATACTTATTCAAACTACTTTGGCACGTGGATGGGGAATACGCTTGAGTTTTTTTCCCAACTCGTATACGATGATGACTATGGTGGATGAGGAGAACCACCACAACTCTTTTTCTACTTGAAGTTACTAGTACTAAAAATTGTTATTCATTAGGCCCCAAGTATATGCGCATACTGAAAGAAAAACATTGCATAAGTAAATATTTTATTCACATCGTCCTTCCCACATTACTCACAGACAAGGTGGGTTTATTTTACTCTCATTTTTTCCTCGTTCACTCTTATACATGCATACACAGTTGTCTCTCTTTTCTGGATCCCTGTTTGTGAATGTATGAGTGGAAAAAACACTGGGACCAGAGCAAATGACAACAAAACTCCGTGCATCTGCAGTCAGCGTATTCCGACCATATTTCTCCCATTCGATCTTCCTCCTTATGAATAGGTATATATGCACTCCGGGTTTTGCCAATCGAGTCTCCTACACAACAGCTCCTCTCTCGGTACACATTTGCTTTATTGCACATTCGTTTGCATATTCCACACTTATATAACAATGTGGCGAGCAGGGAGGTCGGCAAAAAATTGCGGACACAAAAAATACTACCGAGTCATGAAAACGACTTGGAAATAATTGAACATATCAGATTTCAGCCGTGAATCCCTCTACTCCTGTGGATTTGCATACCAGATATAGTATCCACAATTTTTTAAAAGTTAACATCATAGTCTCAATTTTTTTTGCTTTAAAATTAAATCTCTGGTTAAGGCGAAAACATTGTTTTGTTTTAAATCTACAAAAATTCCAAGCCGTTGTAAAAACATTTATAAATTTAATAATACATTTTTGGTAACATATAAATTAATATTTTAAATTTTCATTCTTTTTTAAATTAAACTAATTTCCAAGAAGCTATCATGTAGATTTTGAATTTTTTGACATCTTGGACTTCACAATTCCAAAGTAAAGTACCGTTGGCAAAGAAAGACGGAAGTAGTTAAAATTTCCCAGAACATCATCGACAATAGAGATGGAGAGCTGGTGATAGAATAGGAGACCGTAAGAGCAGAATGCAAAGGGAAAAAGAAGAGATGGAAGAATTAAGAGAAGAGGACACACAGAAAGAATGAGAGCAAAAGAAACCACAGAATTCTGCAACTCGTGACCTAAGAGTCGTAAAAATGACAGTAGGAATGACTTCCAAATGTCACCGTCAGAGGCAATCATACATCCATCTTGCTCGTAGAGTATCAAGGCTACATGATTGCTTGTGGATGGTAGTAATAGCACATTTGACTCTCTCTCTCTCTCTCCCTACTTTAATACTTTGAGAATTCGGTTCTCATAGCTCGCCATTGCTGTCATTATAATTTATATCTGTCCGTTTATAACAGCTTCCTTCGTGGCCTCCACGAACGTAACTGTACCTACTCTGAATACACATCTCAGGCTGTTACGGTGAGAGACATTGATGTTCCCTATATTACCACAAGGCAGTATCTATAGTAGCTTCTTACACTTTAACTTCTAGGTTGTGCATGTACTCTCCTTTCCCTCTGTATACTTCAACTATTACTAATCCGTCTGGGATAAAGAATTAAAATGAGATCGTTAAGCACGTTGTAGGAGAATAACAGAGATGCAAAAGGAAGGATGTCAAATATGTACGGAGTGGAAAGGTGGGACATTTTACGGACAAGGCAGGAAACCAAGAGGAGAGAGCACGTATGCTTGTAGTAACTTACACAAATCCAGTCAACCATCCAACGGGTTTGACATGTCACAGGAACAGCTCCTATATATAACGCTATTATAAGGGACAAAAATACTTACAGAAGAACCGTTCCAAATTGGTATTTCCAATATCCTCCTCCTAATAAAGGTCCCTCTAATTTAGCCCTTCTGGCGTTCTCCTCTCCATATAAATATAACATTGGCTATAAACATTACACTGTCTTTCTTGCAAAGACTACGCATAAGCGAATACGAAGACTCTACGAACATGAACGATTATAGCGACATGGCAATTAAAGAAGCCTTGGACAGCTATATGCATGTTACATCTAGCTATGTCCTCATATAAATCCACTGATAGCGTTCTCTACAAAAATATTCAAATGATGCAAACCCAAACAAGACGATTGTGTTCAGTCATTTAAGTACGCAATCATTCATCTCACATAGAGAATATTTTATATCAATATTTGGACTTATATAACAGTAGAAGTTAGAATAAGAGAGAATATAACTTTGAACGAACTACTAAGTATATGAAATTTTAATCCTTAATTCATTATCTTTTTATCGCTCATTCCCGCCACTCCTAGAATCAATGACGAGTCTATACCTAAGGGCTTATCACGAAAATTAGTCCCATTGATATTACCAGCAAATAACGCGTTACCCCTACAAGTTACCCCTTCCACGTTCTAACACATGTGTTGAAATTCAACCCTTCGGTTCTGACATTCCTTCACTATGACTCCTTTGACAATACCTAATGTCTTACGAGGTTTCGAAGAGCCAACACAACTTTGGCCATGAACATTGAGTTCTGATTTTCGCTGTTGTCAAGGTTGAAAATCATTTAAAATTGCTAAAACTGCAGTAAACTTGATTTTTGCTTTGTTTACAATTTGATTTTAATTGGATGACAAGTGGTTTTTGTAATACTTTAGGTGCACAAGCGAAGGATGCAAGAACCAGAACTGTAGCGTAATCCGAACATTAACCTAGTGAAACACATCCGTTATTAGTCCCAGTCTTACATATACTATTTCCAGAAGTTGAGAATAGGTAAAATGGGGAAGACAAACTAAATTCTCTCACTCCACTCCGACTTAGCTTATCCTCGATGAAATTTATTATTTTCATCCTTTGCGACTCTCCATTAAGAGTGCATACAAGAAGCCAAGCAGTCTCGAATGCCCATGCAATTCCCTTTAACTTGAGGAGAGATCTCTGGGTCTTGCACACTACACTACATATTAATGCATAAGTTTGGGGCAATATCTGTCTGCCATGCTTACTTAATAGAAATAATTTATGTGAATGTTACATTCATAATAAAATATGCTCACTGGTATATGTAAGCCATTGATGCACTCGGCCTCTCCAAGAGGCTTCTCTCTTTCCAATAAATATACATGTAAGTTGTACAAATATACAAAAATATCCTCCGAGTGACAGATTTGTATACCTTTAATTGGTCGAGATACACTCAACCTTTAACTTTTGTCCCACGACCAACCAAGTATCCATATACCCCATGGATCCAATTGGCAGACAATAATAAAGTGCTACTTTGTACCAATCGAGAACACACACATATACGATTGTATGAATATTTAGATGGACTTTACCGAAAAGGTTCCCACAGGAGAAAATCTCTCTTGCTCCATAAGTTCCGAAGCCAAGGGAAAAAACTGGGAATACCTAAGAACTTGTTCCGCTCTGTGCATACTATACATCCGAATTTTTTTCCGGCACTTATGTAAAATCCCTGTGTGTTTATGATTGAACACCCGTGTACTTAACATATGTTTATACACTCTACGTATAGATATACACACGTACATACTGCAAATGTAATATGCAGGGCATAAATTCAACACACCTATATAACCATAGCACTACCGAGTATAAGTCGTAAAGAAAAAACAGGACAAAAAATCATACTTCAACGTTCAGATCATATAACCCAGTTTACACACTTTACTTTGCATACATATTGTACTTTGCATCATGATTGCACTGGTTTGTCCATAAAGTTTCATCCATCGGCCCATCTGTGTATATCTATATATACACATTCATATGTTAATTGTGAAAAAAATCCTTCGGTCTTCCATCCGCTACATTTCATTGTGGACGCCTGAGAAAAAAATAAGGGCCAGCCAAATTCTCCGCTTTTTTCTTCCCTACAATTCTCCAGCCTGACACTCTTTATAGGGTACACACTGCTTATGTTAAATCATGTGTATGTATTTAGTAGGAATTTAAAGTGTTATCCAGATTTTCCTTGAGTGATGCCTTCCATTGAGGAGTCCACAGAGGAACAATATGTACCTTCATTTCCATTTCCATCCTTGGCATATACCTTAATTCATCTGTATCTTACAACTTGGAGGCTGTATCTTTATACATGGAAGGTACCATAAAGTCTGCATTTGAATATACAGAAGCTATATCTGAATACACGGGAGCTTGCATCTACATACAGAGATGCTAGTAAGGGTAATATTAGCCTCCGTTGTCCTTTCCCCTGCAGTAGCAAGGTACGAAAAAAACACCATTCAACCAGAGCGAGTAAGGAGTGCACAAGGATGTTTTTATGCATAATAATAATTAAAAACTACGGTAACGGCGGGGTCTAAAGAGGCAAAAAAACCAAAGGGACACTTTCTGACATAAACTTTTAGGGTCAGGACTCTTCACATGAAAACTTGCATGTGTCAAGTACAATTACATATTGTATCGTAGGATTTCTTATTATTCTGTGAAGTTGGACAAGTCGAATTTTTGTGATTGAAATCTATGGGAAAGTCCCGAATTTTTTATGCATACATCAAAATGCTTATACGGGATTGTATGTATAAAGGCTTCTTATGAGACAACAATCCATGCATATGAAAAAAAACAATTCACATATATTTTTGTTAAAAAACTAGTTGTATTTGCTTACCTTGAGCGATTCTCACTGCGGGCATTTTAATCCTCATTTTGACTTGGTTGTTTCGTACAACGAAACGTCAACAAGGTTGTACCTATGAGGTTTTCTTCCTTTTGTCTTCTGCCTCTCTGAAGACAATGCTTCTCTCTCTCTCTCTTAAGTCTTGTCTCCACACTACAGATATATATTTTATGTTAAAAAAGAATTAGTTCCAATGCGTCAAATTTTTTTCTCGGCACAGTTTGTTTTCTTGTCGTATAAATTAATTATGTATTTGCAATAAGGTTTATTTTTTGTGAATTCTGTTATGTTTTAGTAACAATTCAACTCGACAGGAGACATGCGATGTGGATCAAATAGGAACATGTTGAAACTTGTAAAAATGATTCAGTTTATTTTTTATAATTTTATTAGGAGTGCGTCCATTCTTATTTGTCTCTGGTTCTAATTCGTCGGACGGTAGACGGATTTTTAAGTAATATATTAGAATTCTTTTTCAAAATTTATTTTAAAATATTCTCCATTTGAAATTCCAACAAAGAAACTTCCGTTTGGGGGGAAGTTTGTTGAATTATTCTTGTTTGCATGTTACTGCTGGAGGATCTGCAGTTCCTCAAGTTTAAAATCATTTCTTTCAAAATTGAGTTCCAGTTGAAAATCAATACAAAAGTTCCGTTTAACTTCCGCTTAAGGTATTTTCTGTGGAAGTCCAAAATTCAATTTCTACCACCGCACTTTAACGAAATGTTGCAGGAACAGAAAATTTCGACGTCCAGTTGGCATAAAAAAATAAAGTTTGTGACTCCTTGAATTCTAGTCCAGAACTGATAAAATTGACAAAAATCACTTTCAGATGTATTTCTCGTTGTCTTGGAATAAAAATAAATGACTAGAAATCAAAGGGCCCTTGCCAATGATTTCAATCTCACAACAAGGTAAAAGGTCTTCACGTTCCTCTATAAGCAAACTATTAGTAATCTCGTCTAGTGGTCCTTTCCGAGTTGCACGAATAGTTTTAGGTATATAGAAATACACTTGTTGTATAACGCAACACTTCAGTTTTCATTAAAGGGATTACTGTAGAAGATTACGTAGTTGTAGTAGTAGTCTGTTCCTTCTACAGGGAAGGACTACACTAGCTAATAAAATTAGGAGATTTTGATTTTGTTATCATTACATTGTTTTCTTTATGATAATCACATTAAGTCAAAGAGTAATTATGGATTCCAAGGTCTTGATTTACGTTGTGCCTTAGATGGGGAATAAACTTTTTAATTTAATTCGTTTATCATATAAATCACTGGCAATCTAACAAATTGTCTTCACTTGGTCAATTAAAATTTCAAATTGTTCAGAATTTTAACTGTACAGTAGATTCACGCAACGGAATTACGCTGTGGTTATACGGGATAAGTTCTGAAGCTGTAATTTGTACGACGAATTTGCGGAGTTGTAAGTTATTATAAATTTGTTGGGGCTAAAGAGAAATTTGCTCTTAAATGGTGCGAGTAATGGAGCAAGGTTGCTAAAATTGGTGCAGAAGTTGTTAAAATCCTGAGTGAGGTTTAGTGGACCCTTGTGCACCAGCGTTGCTCATCAAGGTTGTGGAGTCACCAACCATGTTTTGGAGAATAATTTGCAGAAGTAGACTTCTTTGCCGTATAAGCTCTAAGGAGTGAGTCGGTAGTAGCTATAAGTGCACAGGAGTGACAAGTCCACGGAGTATAATGATTTCCTAGTTAGCATCGGAGTTGAGTCGTGTATGTGTAATTATAGCAATGATAATTACTATCAGTTGGATTTGGGAATTGTGCACAATTGTACCATTGTTATTTGTTATGATTTTGGCAAATGTTAACAAGAATTGTTCAATTGCTTGTATGGGTCAAGGAATCCTATCAAATTCATAACAATCCATTCCTCACAACTCCATACAAGCTTGAACTGGACGACTTTGAACAATGAGACAAGAAACTGGGCAAGAAGAACCAGGCGATTCTTTGAACCGACAATAACTCACAAAAATGGAACTAGACTTCACTGTTAATTACTCAATTTCATATACTATTATATACCATTCACTTGTCTATAGTCCTCTGTAGAAAAATTCTACTTTCTAGTATACTTATAATGTATGTACTATCTTCACTTGTGTCTTCCAATGTAATTACAGTGTCAAGTGTCAATGTGAGTATCTCCTCTGATTAAACGATGACGTTTGACTCCTCGTTGCCAATAATTATAGGAATTGTTTTTTGGGCTAGATTTCCTTTTGCTCACACAATTCTTATAGTAGCTTTTTGCTTGCAATTTTTAACTTTGCTTTTACTCAATATTCTTAAACTTCTCTGCTTTTTCACAGTACGTTTTTTAAGCTGTTCTTTTCCAAAACACTCAACATACGGCTTTGGTTAATAAAGTTCATTTCCGTATTGAATGTTTTTTTTATTTTTCAAAGGTAACTTTATACTGTCACTTGTTTATTTGCTTCGGCACCTTTATACTTGAAATTGTGAAATACCACACGTGAAAATAAACTTTTGCCACTGCGTTCGATTATTTTTGATTTGATAACAGAACTGTAGGGTTGTAGCTCTCGTTGTTGTTGAACTTGGAGATTATGACCATTGGAAAAGGAAAGACGGGAAATATTTTGTGTTGGTGGAAAGGAGGAAAAATTTATTATGGTATTATTAGCTGCGTTCGACAGTATAGAAGCAGGGTTTACTATCTTGTTGGTGTGTTGTCAGTATTGAGAAAAAATGTGCTTCATGTTAGCGAGCGTGGAACAAAGATGCTTCATGGAGTGATGGTGCTTGCATCAGAGCTGGTGCTCGACTGAAGTTAGAGTAGCCGTGTTGAGGGACTTGGGTTTCCTCTGCTCAAATTTACGTTGCCGTGTATACGGAACGCAAGCAACACGACTGTGTACAGAATAGTGCTCTCGCACTATGCGATCTTCTCTTGTGCATGAACTTATTACTACACATCTCCCATGCTTACAGTATGTGGAAGGAAACACATGCAGGAGGATGGATGGATGGACGTTACTCTGATGTTGAGGGTCCGCACGTATATCAAAGAGTTTGGTATACAACTGCATGCTTTTTTCCTTGCCTTATGCTCTTTCGGTGTGTTTCTACGTTTATGTTTCCTATGTTTTATATGTTCAGCCGGAGTCGTCCTTCTCCTGGCAATAGTGGAGGAAGAAGAATCTCCGGGATAGAAAAACGAAACGGAGAGAGAAATGAACGTGGAAACTCACTAACTTTCGATGACTCTTTGGACTAAGCTGCTTTAGTGGTAGGCTGCACGAATCCGAAATCTTTGGTTTTGCTCTCTCTGTGTGTATGTGTGTGTGAGCAGGAGCAGCGCGGACGTCGGTCGGCCGAAGGGCGTGCAAAAACGGCCAATGATGACCACCCCAATCCGTCCAATGCCTCGCGCAATGTCCATCCAACAAACTTGATCTCCTTTCCTGCCTTTACTGTCACTCACCCACTTTTCTCTTTCTCTTCTCGCATGCATTTCTATAGGATCAGCTATACTCTTTGCATACGTTTCTATAGGATAAAATATACTTCTCGCAAGCATTGCTCATACCAAAGCCACTAATACTCCGAGCATTTTCATATTCCCTAAACCAACTATAACTTGCAGAATCCTTTCTCCCACCAACTATAGCTATGTAGAAGCTGCTGGCCTTTCGCTTCGGACAAAAGTTTGGGGAAGATAGCTTCAAACCGGAATCGGGATAAGTAACTCCATCCAGCTTGAGAGTTTCCCACCTCATCTTAACAAATAATATATATATTTATATTACGATGTTATTGTTGTGGTTGGTGTAGTTTGATTTCGTTTGGTCTTTTTATTATATTATAGTCATCACTCATATTTGCAGTGTCTGCACTCCGTGAAAGGTTTGGCTAATGCTGGTGTTGGTGTGATAAGAACTGTGTCAAGAGTGCGGAGCACATAATGTAATTAAGTTTGTAGAGTGTTATTAGTGTCTCAAATTATATCAAATTACCAACCGGAGAGCTACAATCTTCTTGAGCATATTGTAACACTTACCCTGCCACTTCATTTCACAGCTAAAAATAATGAAAGAACGGGGAACGTCATCTTGTGTATAATAGGCTAAAAATTGATTCTTTTTTGTCGAGCTTTTTGAATTGTACTGACTTATTTTGAAGAAAAATGCATGAGGACTACAAATAAAAAGGCATGCATGTTTTAAAGACTAAAATCATTTCAAAGTTTTTAAATTGGGCTAATTAATGCTAAACTTGTATAAAAAATGATTTTAAGCAACATGTTGAGAATGAAAACTATTGCAGTGCCGGATTGTACTAAAAATAGAATGAACACGAGTACTGCTACTGTAAAGGTATTAATTACATGAACACGCGTTATGCAAAACATTGAAAGTTGTGGTATTAAAATTCCTAGGAAATAATATGAAGTTGAAAACTCATTTTGTTGTGTTGTCCTGTATAGTAAGTTTACGCACGGGCTTCTTGTATAGTAACTTTAATCATACATAAAAGCGCTGTATATATAACTTCTTACAAGCCATTGCTGGTTTGGAACTTAAAAGGATGAATGTGAGGAGAAGTGCGGAGCTGCAACAAGTTTATAACAGCAAGATAGAAGATTTCGAAGAGGGAAATGAACGAGAAAAAATATTGTCTGAGGCCTAGAACATTGGGAAGAAATTGCTGTTGTAATTATAATGCACTTCGCAGAGACGACTAATATTCATTCATGTGCAACTCTATATGCTATGCTTCCCACTATTTGTATACATATTTAAAAATACCATAACCCTACTTTTGCCATGTAACATATCCTTGTATGCTTTGGTAGCTTTTGCATTCTTCGTCATTGTATAATACATACGGTTTTATCTGTAAAGTTTTAAAATGTCTTTCACTCTTTTACTTCGCTTCACAACCTCTCGTGTACATACTTTCCAAGCTTAGAGCTCTACTTTGGAGATTAAATTCAAATCGTTTTATGTGACTGTTATTACTTATCAAGAGAGTTCCTTTTACTTATTACCTTCACCGAGTCAAGGGCAACAAGTTTGAAACGTCGTCCCGTTGCTCGTTGCTATCATTCTCTTAGGTTTCCATGCCATGATCCTTATAGGTTCCTATGTTGAGATCCTTATGCTTCAATGTTTCTTTCCACATATCCTTACAAGCTTCTCTGTTGCGATCCTCAGTTTCTATTTTGCAATCCTCGTAAGCACAACATTTCACCTCTGCTTTGTAAATCTTTTTTTGTTTATGAACTATAGGAAAGAGGACATGAGACTTTTTTGTAGAATTTTATCATAAAACTGCTACAGGTTTTTTGGACAAACACATGGGAACTTTTTGGAAGTTTTCTAAGGGCTTGTATGAACTTTAAACAGTTGTATTACCTGTTAGGAATATACCGGGGCAGGATAGTTGCACAATTAGCAGATGGGCCGCTGTTACTTCTTCATTGTATGTATTACATGTATAAGACAATGTACATGTACTATAAATTTAATAGTGTTGATTACAATGTAATAGTAACGACATATAGGTATAAACTATACATATAAACTTTTGGTTGAAATTTAAAGTAAGCACGGGGACCAGAAAAAATGGAACTTCGTGAGAGTAACTTGGAATTAGTTTACAAGGAAGACATTATCATTTGGGTTCAATAGGAATTGCATGTGCTAATAGCAAGGATGACTTCATATAATCTGTATATACAGATATAAATGTACACAGTATCTCCATTCCATAGAGTTCATGGGTTGTCAAGGTGCTTGCTTTCAGCTGAGCATTGCAAATGCTGACAAAAACACGGGGGAAAATAAGCTTCAAGAGAGGAAGTAAGTAATAAGTGCAGCGTTTGTCAAAATTCAGGTACAGTTAAATTTTTTCTGGTAATTACATACCCTCCTTGCATGTTTAGAAACTATGGAGATCCAATCCTTTAGATGCTTGGTTAGATAGTTTTTTTGCGCTGGACAATATTAAGCAATGACATTCTAGTCAAATTTCATGCGAATTTTTAGTATGACTATTTTCAGTAAATATAACTTGTTTTAATTTTTTAATTTATTTTTCAGCAAAATTTTAACAATTTGTATCATCCTTATTTAAAGAGACCTCACTATGTTTAAGCACAGCTATAAATTGCATATAAGGATGCAGATGCTGACTATTAAACACCAACGTTTGCATAGTAATGAAGTCCCATATTGTCGTTAAAGATATCAGGCGAAAAATAAAATCGCTTTTAGGAGATGAAAAGAAAAATTCGACCTAGTAACAATATAGTACTCATGGAGGAAAGATGAAGCGTATCGAAGAACAGGCACGGCTTAGAAGTTATCATACCGGTTACTGAGCATTTTATTAGAGAAACCCAAGTGAAATTGTTAATAACTAAAATGCACATTTGAGCAAGGCGGTGCAAGGAATCAAATATCAAACATTGCGATATTATCCTCGATGTGCAAAACAAATTTTATGCAGCGCAAAACTTGTAACAACTCCCTTTCAAACTATAAATATAAACTTTCTATAACATATGTATATGTACTGTACACAATTTTTGCAGGTGTACTGAATTTACTACCGTCCTCCCATCTTCCAAAGCTCTTTCTCAGTCTATGAGTTAAGTAAACATGCGAAATTTGGTGGCGTTCCAATTTCTGAACTCTCGTACAAATTCAGTTAATCACGAGGTGCGGTTCACCAACATGAAGTATCTTTTAGCTTCTATTCCAGAATATGTTTATATTTACGTTGAGAAGCGATAAATTAGTTATTTTGATAATAATCCATTTGACAATAATAATTGTTTTTATTAATTATTATAATGTAATAATGACAACGGTAATAAGAAGTGACAAATCTATCAATTGGGACGGCGAACCAGCGCTCTGAATCCGGCCATCGAAACAACAGAATAAAATAATAGATGTCAATAAAAATTAAGTTCGTCCATGTCATCAAACACTGAGCATATGGAACTTATTGGAAGTGCGTCGCACTTATTGTTCGTTTGCCAAACTGAATGATTACTTATTTAAAAGATATAAATGATAAAGTATACATTTGCTATTTACGTCACCTCATTAAAAGATTTAGCTGGAGCTCTTCTCTGCACAAGGGGCTAAAGAGTTTTCTGTGCAATATTGCCTATAAAGTTTTTCAAGGCAATATTGGTCCCAACTTTTCAATGCTGTAGTGGCTATAGAGGTTTCCAGTGCAACGAGATCTAAACTAATGTTTGTCAACGCAACAGAACCTAACTAGCGATTGTCAACGTCATAGAAAAACCAGGGTTTGTTAGCGTTAACAGGCAAAGCTGGCCAGAGTTTTCAATGCAATAAATTGGCAGTCATAAAATATAGGTTTTGAATTGCAAACTTAGCATTGAGTTTGAAAACAGGTTGGTGTAGGCATATACAAAGGTACAATGCCGTTCGTCAGTGTCGTTCGCGGTAACATGAGCCTCTCTGTTTTTTCGATTCACGCATCGTCCCTAGATATATATCATTATGGTCATATAAGGACACAGGGAGAGTATAGGAGAGAGCTTGTGGTGGTGTTCTGATCTGTGCATGTAAAGTTTAACGGTTTATAGGAGTAAAATAACGAGTCATTTTACCCCAAAATAGTCGTCTACCAACCCATTCAATTCCCTTATGACTGACTCAATCACGTATAAATGTACATACTTCACAGGCTTTACGTTTTGTCATAGAGATACTTGTGCATGACATAAAGTTACATACTAATTATAATCCCGCATGCATATATTAATACGTGTTGTCATCCTCTGAGATGCCTTTTGAGCAACCCGGTGAATGCACACGCTGACTTTTTAAACCAGGTATTAAGTACTTTTACGAACGTCATCAAATAAGTTACATGTTGACTAGCTCTGCGCTTGTTGAAAAGAAGTCTAAGAAGTATAATTCCGAACTTTTAGTGGAATCTTCTGTTTAAAGCTACAGTCCACGGTTATACTTGCAGTATTTGCTTTACCTATGTAGCTATGCAACCCTATGTTATTTTATTGTCATCTTATATTTGTTGCCATAGGCTTAATATTAAGTTAGGTCGACTTGCACAAGTAGGAATGACATAAGATGTGTTATATTGCGGTGGGAACAATATTTTATTCTTAAATACTCATACATCCCATGGTATTTTAGAGTTTGTAGCGAGCATCTATATGGTTATACCTTGTCTTAAACATTATGAACGGCATAACCTGTGTAGTTTGATCGAATCTCTGCGGTTAGGTATTGTATGTTTTAACTCTTGAAGTACTTGTTTAAGGGCGGTGTAATTTACATTAGCGTAGTTTCAGACCAAGGTTTGATACATTTACTGAATGAATAGGAGCGACACACGAAGGAAACGGGCAGGATATAAAATGATAATTGGCATCGTTTATGATCCTGGCACCTCACTTATACTTATGATACTCCCAGCTACACGGAGGTAGGGATGTAGGTATCATATAAGGAATAAAGGTGTACATATGTAAGGTAAGCAGGTAAAGTCCTAGGTACTTACTGTTATGTGTTCTAAGAATTTTGAGGAGAGTGAGAAGGTCCTAGGCCGATTTTACCGTTTATAGTGCTATCAAGCGGACTCAAAATGATGCTAAATGATGCCTGTGTACTCCTGTTGTTGTGGTGGTAACGATGAGGTGGAAAACCTTTTCCTTGTTGCGCGCTTGTATGTAGTAATATGGCTAGTATACTCATTCCAGTTTAGCCCATAAACTTTGCTTCATTCGGTTTGATTGGTTTTTTGAAGTTTATCATCGGCACAAATGTGCAAGCCGTGCGTGTTTACCCGTCTTTCTGCAAGCATTAAATGCTATTGATTATGAGCTCAGTTTTTCATCTTACTCTCTTCCTTTACCACTCTCTATAAACTTTAAGTTCCATGCATTTTATGTATCTACATATATGCAGGTTCTTTGAAGGTATGAGATGCGGAGAATGAATAAGTGAGCTCATACCTTGCATTCAGTTGATTATATAGCTTAGGAGTAGATATACAGGTGCCTACAGTTTAAAGGAGCCTCAAACCTGCGCTGTAATCTCGTAAAAGGCTGACGTTGTCAACTAGTTCAGTTCAAATAAGATCAAATTCAATGCACGTACGATGATAGTCATCCACAGTGAGAAATACACCATTGTTTCTACTACTCTCGGTTACACCATTAGCATTTAGCTCCTGATAATATGACTGATTGGCTTTGTATTCCCCCACTTTTGTCATCCAACGCGACCCTAAAGCTACTTTCTTTATTATTATCTTGTATACAAGGTGCTTAAGCTATGATCATAATCCATCACCAGAACTTCAACTAGTCCTTGCTTCCTCAATTAAATCTTCCTTCCAGTACCTTGCGCAACTTCTATCGGGGAAATTGCTCTCGTTGTTTGGTTATGCATAGGTCATACCTTGTAATGGAAATATGCTCTAAAAATTTTTAGTTTGCAGTGGTTTTTAAGGCTTATATTTTGATTTCACTAAATTGAAATTTTTACTTTGCTGCAGTGGTTTTTAAGGCTTATATTTTGATTTCACTAAATTGAAATTTTTCCATGTTCTATTATTTTTATTTTTATTTGTCTAAGTCAAATATCCTAATTTTCCCAATTTTAGTGTGCAACAGTGTTCAAACCATACGAATGCCATTGATCACCCGTCATTAGCTAGGGAGTGTGAAGAGATGAGAGGGGAATGGAACAGAAATTTCCTTTGAGGATGTAATGAAAAACACTTTGAGTGCGCTTGATGGGCAGGGCTGGAGGAATAAGTTGATTTTGTTCTAAGCCATTGTTATTGTTAGTAAAATTGACACAACCGCGATCGTTTACATTCGCGTTAAATGTTTTTCTATCGCGTTCTTAATAAATTATTCTTACTCACATAGCTCTTGGCTACCCCCAACGTAGAGGAGGATATAGTAGCACTTGCACATATCCACACATTATACGCTTAGTACACTATACTACGTACCTTGGAATTGTATAAGCCACACTATACACGGCGTTACGAGGGTTGCAAAAGCTCAGTGTGTTCTGTTCTGCATAGTGTATACCTGTGTGCATGATGTGATGGATACATACTTAGTTTATCAAAATGATGTTGAATGTGAGCACGGCTGAAGCAAGCCTCGCCACATTTCTGATGTGTGGAATAAGAGAGATGAGAGAAGTACCAATCAACTTTAGATTATGTTGTAACAAAACCTCACGTTGCGTTTGCACAACTAATAAATACGTTCCAATTTTTTCACACAGCTGTTCTGCTAAAAGTTATATTATTGTGGAAGCAAGCTATTAATTGATAAAATGACCTCTGCACACCATTCCTGCTTTAACGGGGTGGATTTTCCATGAAGTTTCCTTTTCGTTTTCACTCATTCTGTTATTCAAGCTGACACAGAAAAATATATATTTTTATTTATATCTATACATTCTCTTGTAATAAAATAATAAATATTATTCAAGGAAAAATATTTATAGAATAACAGTTAAATAAAGCACGTATTTTAATGCAACTATGAATAGTCCACTACATCATGTACAGTACCTTTTGGCTTTGGCATGCGGGCAACACTTCAGAGCTCCACAGATTGAAGTTGTGTTGTGCTGGTGGGTACATGCTTGGAGACTCAATGCAGAAATATTCCATTTCATGCGGTAATCCAACTCATAATTAATGAAGGATTGATGATGAAATCAAGTTTTGATGGAACAATTACCATTAATTACAATTATTATTGTTATTTGGAAATTCAAACTTCACCTATTTTTCCACTGCTTATGAATAGTAATAGAGCGACCTATGGATTGGCGTTTGTCGTTTATGTTCCGTTTACCCTCAGAAAGAGACCCACGTTTTCACTTTCCTTCCATCCGTACTTGCAACGGAATTAACATGTGTGGGATGAGAGGTAAGGTTTTGCGTCAGTTCATTATTTACTGGATTATTTGCATGTGTCTGGCAATGGAGCTTGTAACAGTTTGCCAAACAGTAGCCACAGACCTTCTATCTACAGCCATGACAACTAGACTTGGTTGCTCCACCAAATTAATTTACCGTAGAGACCAACATTATATCGATGGTTGGACAGTTCAAAGAAACAGCCGTTTCGGCATCAAAGTATTAACGGAATCAGATCATAAATGAAATGCAGATATGTATCAAAGTGTATATCTGCATGTAATATCTATCTGAAATAACGAAGAGACATCTTTATGAAAATGACCTGTAATCCTCAAAGGCGTTATGGGTAACAAAAGTGAAAATATACATATCAACCTATCAAACCTGTTCCAACAGCAACAATTCATAATATTCAAAATTGACGTTTAAACATAAAATATGCTTTGTAACTTACTTTGGATCCTAAACAGGGTACATTAAATAGTGTATATCCTGTATAGATACACATATATAGTGTAGAAACCAAACTAAAATATTCTTGGATTAGCATAATAATGGTTGAGTTTTGTATCGTGAATTTCCACAACCATTTGGTATCATATTTAAACTCATTATAATTTGTGACCATGAAACGTTGTAGATACTATGTTTGTATTACATGTTGAAGTTGTAAGGATTTTGATATTTAAAGTTGATTTAAAAACTGATATTTACAGCTATAGGAGTTGACCTTAGGCCGCGCAAAGTATATTGGTAGTTTTGCAAGTAAATTCGTATGGAGTAAGCAGGTGATATTTACGATAAAAATATATGATGGTTTGGAGTTTTGGACAAGGAAATAATAAATGTAGAATTGAAGTCTGGAAGGGTGATCGAGGCTACTGCAATCCAACCTACTGGTTATTACATCCGACGAACCAAGTGATGAATACATTCAGGCTTTTGGAAATCGACCTTATTTTCTCCCATTCTTCCTTCTACTTGTAAATGTAGGTAGGAGGATACATGAGTATGTGGCAATGGACTGGAAAGTACAGGATAAAATATCCTATACATTTTATATGCATTGTAACCTATAAACACCTATGTAGGTATAGGATATCAATCAGTAATGATTAGCTTGTTGGTGGTTTTGAGTTTAAGCTTCTGCAATAACGCCAGCTTTGCATATACATACATAGTAGGTGGATTAAACTGATGCTTATGTTGCTGATGATGGTGGTCTTAACTGTCGTCCTCAACTATGGAAGTCACAATATTTTACGCTTTTCAATGGGATGATAATAGAAGAAATTAAATATGCGGGTGAAACACCTGTATTAATATTTTATGATCGTCCTTAGTCCTCTGGTTCAGGAGCGATGGTTCAGAGCGTTTGTCCATTTGTGCAAATAATAAGGACACATGGAGACGGAAACATTGTTGGTCACATATGCCATACACGTTCATTCACATTCATATGAAAATTTTACAGTCAATATCAGAGGACACATTTCACTGCCTCCCAATGGTTGTTTAGATAGCATCCAGCCATCCGTACTGTATGCAAAGCGTTCAACATAAATTGTAATATTTACAATAAGAGCTATATAGTTACGCAATCAATGTCTTGATTAAAAGCATGATTTTAATTAAATTCCAACTCTCTGAATTTATATCAAACCTATTCTCCATTGCATTTCAACTTACCAGACCACGCTTTAAGCAGACCAAGTTCAAACCATTAACTTTGTACTTGCAGCAGCATCCATCAACCACCATTTGAACTTAAAATTAACTTGAATTCGTGATCAAGATGATCAAAGTGAGTCATATTATCATTACCTTTGGTGATGATTATTACGTCTGAATTTCGACTAATCACTTCATACTGTAATGTGGTTTTCAATGTAGCTGTATATATTCAAATTTGTTTGCGAGACTTGAAAAGTCATGGATTCAAAGCCGATTATGACAACTCTTCAGGAAACATTGAAGCGGATTGTAAACTGTGAGAGTAATGCTTTAGAAAACGAGCAATTAGTATAATTTCATGCACCATTTTAAATGTAAATACACGTGTGATTTGTAATTAGTAACTTCAGATAGACACTCGGACCACTTAAGGCAAACTAATCATCGCTCATCGTCAGTATCCTACACATTTTCCTTTAGGTACATACAGATTTCGTTTACATCGTATGAGTCGGAGCCTTACTTTGCGGTCTCGGTACAATTTTAATTGTACACATACTGCTCCAAAATCCACCACCCGTGTATGAATCTGTATGATTTCATCGTCATGCCGTTAAAAGGAATTCAGCGCCTATAGGTAAAATCATTGCCGTCATCGCTTATACCGAACGGTTGCTAAATGAATATAATGCATGCTGCTAAATAAGGCTGTGTAATGATTACATATGATTTTCAGAATTATTTACTCTGTGTATGGAAAATACTTTAATTTGATTTTAGTGTGCTTCATGTAGAGTAATATGGGAATCCAAGTACGCGTTGAGTTGTTTGTTTGAACTGAAGGTGCAATTCCCTTAAGGTATTAATAGTTCACAAGTGTGAAACGTAAAGCAAGTAACGCATTGCTATCCAATTTTAACTTTTGAAGCTCTAGCTTACATATCAGATTCAGCTTCTCCTCTTTAATTCAGCACGCTGAGCGATGAGACAGTTGGGAAATGGACGAGACAGACCAAAGACTTGGAGTAATTAAACATAACCATCTTGATTATTTTCAGTATTGTAAAAATAATGTAAAAATGGAACATCTGACATTACTAGAAGAGATAATTAAAGTAGCTTAAAAGCTTTAAAGTATTTGAAACTATTGTTGTAGCTTTTATAATGTACTTTAATGTTAAATATTTATTTGGGTAATTTATAATTAAGTGCATCATGACTTCGTTCTCGCCATAAGTTTAGTCATATTCCTGATGTTTCCCGTATTGCATTTAAGTAATGTATCTGCAATGCCCATCTTTGCAAACGATTAGTAATCAACGCCACCCAACTCTTCGAATTTAAATGTCGTTGATGGGTTGGTTTTGGTGCGTTATGTACACATTAAATTGCTCCTTACTCCAAACCTATGGCCTGGCTGTTTGTGTAGGAAACCTTATATAAACGTTTATAGGTGCAAAGTAAGTATGTATGCAGTATATTTTCCCATGTGCTGCCTACAGGATTTTATAGAAAGCTGTACGACGGTAATGCACATGCATGATTACACGCTGGTGGACCTCATTAGCAACGCTTAGAAAAACGGCCGAACCAACACTTCCTCCCAATGTTCTTTCAACCATCAGTTTCAGGACAGATTAACTCCAATGCTTCGATCTAGATCAGCCATTGGTTCATGTTTTTTTTTTGCTTCACTGCTACTCTTTACTATATATACACTGCTAGTAGTACTTGATCAGTTTGTACAAGTGAATAATGCTTTGAGAGAGTACCGCGAAAGCATTATTATAGTGAACCTACAGGTCCAAAAATGAGAACGTTTTTCATGATTCTTGTTGGGTGTTACTTGCTGTTGTCATTTTTAGGATGTGTGTGCGTCTCTTTGAGGAACAGCGGTGCATATGGGCAACTTATATTGCAACAGACCATATGGGTAGATGGTAAATTATAATAATAGAAATATTATAGAATAATAATAGAAGCTCACATATGTAACAAGGATTTCCCCCAGTTATGTAGAGCAATAATGATGCTGTAGCACTCTCCATCCAGTTAATTAATCTATTCAGTTCTGTAAAAATATTTAGCAATAATCTGGGTTAACTAATGCGACCAAAATACGAATGTGTCTGTGTTTGGAGGAGAGACAGAAAAGTTACGGTCGCTTACGCGAATTCGTTTATTTTTATTCCCCTTTCCAGTTCACTTACTAATTACAATTACATGAAATGCATGCCGCTGTAGGTATTCTCCTTGTGTAATGATCGTGAAAGTCTTGTTGTTGGATGCTTAAAGGCTATCGACGTAGTGTGTACAGTCTCATATGTAGTTAGTAGTATTGTTTGCATCACTTGACTGTGCAGGAGTCAAGTCGTTTGGAACCACGAGGATTCTACTGTCAAGTTACATATATGTAGCATGAGTATTTAGGTTTAAGTTATATGCACGAGATCATCACGATTATATTTTCGTATGGTATATAGCTCCGTGTATAGTATTTACTGTCATGTATTTAGCTGTTGATTTGCAAAGTATCCATTGTCCTTGTATGAGGGAAATAAATGCATAATAATTAATATTCACCGAGTGATGGCAAGTAATAATATGGTTGCATATTTACTACCTACAGCTAAACTCAACCGGAACCGCTAACATTAATAACACAGAACTTATCTGCGCTATGTGATGAATAGCGTCAGAAGTTACAGGAAATGTGCGTGTGTACAAATTCCTGAAACTCAAACACTCTTGATAAATCTTTCAAGAGCAAACTTCTCAAAAGATGAGTTATCAAGAGCCTTTAAAAGAAGGAGATAAGAATAAATATTTATTACTATCATTTAAAAAAATATATTTTAGGTATTTTATTGTCAATTTGAGTCCCTGTAGTTATTTTACATTATTTATTTCATTAATAAACATTTGCAATTATTGGTGCACAAAATGAGACGACTAAATTCTACTGATACGTTGACCGTTCACACGTTGGATCTAAAATAAATTGTTAGTTCCTGTTCCTGGATAGACACAATGTGCTCGTTGAAAAAAGTAAGACTGCAGGAAGGGTTGAAAAAAGATGCAGATGATAGCAGACACGGAAAGCCCGGATAGAAAGTAGAAGTGAGTTCAAGGAAATAGAGCCGTGCCTTATAGTTGCGATCTCTTCAGGATATGCTGACTCAAAGACTTAGTCATACGGAGGCCTGGGCAGGGATCATAACAAAAGGCTTGATGTAATGAGTCTTACAGCACAGCCGATACTCTCTTGATAGCGCATAAACTTTGGACTTATGAATGGACAGTGTAACTCGACTAATTTTGGCTACATTTTATAACAAGCACAAGGACATGGGAGAGACAAAAGAAGACATGTGTCATGGGTGCCATTCATACTGTAAGTTTCGATAAGCCGTACTGACCAGATTTTAGGTTTATGCTATGTATGTATGCCTCATCGCTATCAAGTTGGTACTAAATCTCGTACTTCATACTTTTATTATTACCATAGACAAAAATTCTGCTGGCCTGGCAGTATGAGAGTTATCATCTTGCCAACTACCGTATAAAAAACCTAACCATAGATCATCATCGTCCACTTGAATCCTCAATATAACTCTTTGTTTAGCTACGCTTTCTATCACCTTCTCTGTTATTGCTCTTGCAATTATGATTTTCCCATGAACTTTAGAATTTTGTTTGAGATTAGAGTTCATCGGTGATAGAGTCCAATATTTACTTTGACACAAGGTCCATCCATATCTACAGCTGATATTTTGATCAGCGGACATCACCTCTGATTGCCGACTTTGATGCAACTGCAATGTGTTCACGTTCAAAAGTCTGAATTTATTGAAAAATCACTCTCTGTTTACGTTTTCTGTTATAGCAATAATTAATTCAATTGTTTTTATTTATTTTTTAGCCTATCATAAATGCTTATACATTGAAAAATGGAAAATGAAATTGATAAAAGTAAAAATATTTCGCGCAAATTGTATTCTAGAAAATCTGACACCACGAAGGTTTGTCTGAGTTTTTTATACAGGCACACATTTTATTTAGATAGCCAACATACTTGCACAGTACTGACCTCCTTGTATAGTTCCTGATATTGGATTTTATAATATGTGTAATATACAAAATAGTATCGTAAAACATTGCGTAGTCTTTTGTAGCATTACGTCACCGTGGTGAGATCGATGTATGTACAGTCTTACCTTTGACCGAAAGACATGCGGCAACTTCATGACCATGTGATGAACACTGATCTTTCTTATCGGTTCAAGTACAGGTGTGCGTTAACTAGTTCAAGCTTCATAATATGCAGACTAGACGAACAATGTTGTCATGTAAAACTGGACCCAACTTTGTTCCATACGGATTACTTACAAAATTAACTAATAAAATTTATATAGCGGGTATAGAATTTATAAAAATTTCATGTTTTATAGGTTTAGGTATTTAGGAATTATCTACAATTTTTGCGGTAGAAATGACAACATCTACAAAAGCCAAGCATATTATGGATCTAGAATAAGACTTTATACTTCCTCGGAATTGGAATCAGACTCATTGTAAGCGTAGTAACATGGTACTAGGATATTCTGACATAATCGCAACTGTGGGTTTGTGTTTTCATTATTAATAGGTAACACAAGTGCAGAGTAACAGTGTTACAATAGCAGTAGTGGGCTTCACTCGTATTGTGTTTATCAAGTAGGCAGGGAGATTAGTGTACAGTAAATGTTACATGCAATAGCAGACAAAAAACACAAACGGACTAATGTGTTCCAGCCTCAATGATTTTGAGGAAATTGCAAAGGATCATGTTCTTATTGTAATTACAAACCAAAAAAGAAGGTTCGTTTCATGATAGTTTGTTTTAAAATAGTGTTGAACTTGTACGGAAGTCCCAGACATATGCCTGATTTGCTGTTGTGTATACTCATGACCCTTAAACATACATATGATAATATAGCTTGTACAAAGACAGACATTAGTTATTCTAACGCTGTCTCCAGTTCCGCATATGAGGCTCGACTAGGATAAGGTAGAAGAGATGAAATTGTCCATAAGATAGAATTTATGAGTTTTTAGGAAACGAAGAGGGCATTCCCATGACACAATTTGTCCTCGGAGTAAAATGACCATGGGAAAGTATGTGTTGGAGTGCGTAGACAATATGGAGCTCATGAGTTTTAAGTAATGTGGAATGCTTTTCCTATATGATGAAATGTCGGAAGCAAGCCAGCAAAATCTTATTCACTCTTTCTCTCTCCTTCCTCCAAAGACTTGGACCAGCACGGTCAACTAGTATATATCACAGGCTTTACAACCCAGATATAGGTTCTTATTAGGGGTGTTCGGAGTAACTACACCCAACTAATTTCTTCAAAAAACTTACATATACTATATTGCTCGCGTGAGTAAATCTTCCGTAACCAATTTTTTAGGTTTCGTAGGCACACAATGTTAAAGTTGTGTCTAATTCCATAAGTGTAAACTTATGGATAGACACAAGGTCTAGAAATCTTAACTGTTGATCTACATAAGCTTGAAATACATAGCAATTTATGTATTTGTAAAAATGCCCAGTAGGTTTTGAGCATATAGTATGATGATTAGTTTTAATGGTGTTTATTTTCTTGGTATCGACATAACTGTATAGCTAGTATAGCTTCAAATGTAAGTCACTGTTCAGTTTCTTTTACATTAGAATTCGACGTGTATGTAGCATTCTGTTAAAACTGCTATGTAGGTATATTAAACATAGTAATACACTAGAATGTGTAGACAACGTGTCTTATCGTTTAAGAACATCCCTTCAGATTTTGTCAGTTCAACGTGTGTAACTGCCATGTAACTTATGCATTACATGCATAGTTGCTCTTGCTACTGCAAGAATGGACCGCAGGTTTTTTAAGTCCCGCGCCCTTCAGAATCACTGAGTACATATGCATATATAATACACTTGCGCAGCCACATGTAGCAATCTTCGGAATGAATGTGTGCAATGTACATAAAAATTGAGTCAATATACAGACCATTTGACAAAGTCTTGGCTAAGATTGTAAGAGTCGGAGTCGGAGACAGTTGAACGTGTCTTACATAAAATAATCAGGGGTCGGAACTGCATGCTGCAGAAGTAGTTCATATGAGCTATAGACCCTATACACATGTAAGTTACGCTGTATAAAATGACGGAACTTCTTCGGTACAGGAGGACATACTAGCTCCATGTATGCAGGCATGCTGACATTATTTATGATTCGGCTTCTGTCTCTTTGACTTAAGACCAGAGTTAAAATTAAACTTTTGACTTGGTTTCCCTTTAGCTCTCCAAGACTGTACACTCCGGTGGGATCCAAATGGAAAGGCTTGACTTTCGGACAGCATTTGTTTCTTCATGACTCGTGCAAGTAATATTTACTCCTCAATATTTCCGTTGCAGGCGGCTTTCTATGTATCTGCTCCCCTGTATTGTGTTTTCAAGCTCTATTCTTGTCGTGCAGCACCTTGACGCAATCTTGATACCTTTACGTATTTTCATTCTCTACATTTTTTGTATCAATTTTTTTTAATGCCGGAATAATAGGCATTTGTATTATAATGGAACTTGAGATTAGTAGAAGCGGGAAAATGTTTATTAGTAATTACGAAAATAAAATATAGTTTATAACAAATTATAATACATTATAGTAAAAATAAAATTCCAAAAATTATAAGTTCACTTACTAAAATTAAAGCTACTTCAGTAAGCAACATATTTAACTTTCAAAAATTGTCTGCAGAAACAAAAATTTTAAGGAAGTTGAGCTACAAAATCACAGTCGTATAACAAATCCATGAAAATCCAACATGAAAAGCTGTGCACACGTTGTCAGTGCCACCATTCTTATCAGCATTCCTCACGTGAAAATATCAGGAGGCTAAGAATGCTACTTATGAGAACCTTAATAGTACTGTCAGAGCTATAAGGAATTTCGCACTTGCTCCGCTTTAACCCAACCTAAATTCGTATAAATACGTAGACAGCAGTGGCTAAAGCATTATTATTATTATTGTTAGATCCTTACAGAGGTGCAATCCACTTGATATTTATGCTGTATTACTAGAGGTAGTTGGATGTTGGTGAGGTGCTCGCCACCAGAATCCCATTACAGAGCATTACATTTCATGACACGACTCAGAAAATAAACTATTAGGGATATTTTGAACGTCCAAAACGTAACTGCAGACGACAGAGGCACATTTTTACACGACCATACATGTGCACATAAGGAGTATATGGAAGCTTAAGAGTAATAATAGGAAGAGGCTCCGCCAATCACGCTCAAAGGAAATGCATAAAGCCGGGGAGTAATGGTGCAGGAGACAAGAGAAGACCTGCTTTGGCTTCAGCAAAGTCCACATTTATAAGAATAAGGTAACCGCAGAAATACACTTAAAAGTCATGTACATGAGATATATACGGAGAGGTAAAATAGCACTGTTTCCACTCAAAACCATCAAACGTTTATAAGGTTTTAAGTTATTCCGATCCCCACTTTGCTGTTTCTCCTCGCTTTTTCTTCTACATCTCCGCATGTTCCACCGCGTAATTGTATTAGGTGCATGGTGTAAAATGATTTTCTTTATGAACAATATAAGTATAGCGGCTGTAAATACATATACATGTGGATAGTAACGTTGAGCACTGTACTTAAAGTTTTGCATTATACACTTCATCCTCGTGAATCATACAGTTTCATGTTATCGGATGATTCACACGTTGTGTAATATAGAGTAAACACGCACGAGAAGTTAGTCGTCTTTGCAGTAACGCTACACACATCTACATGTTTAAGTTTTTACTACGTAAGTCTACGTAAGTTTTCTTTTTATTTGATATTGGTATTAAAGGATTTTGCTATATGACTTCCGAGACATTGCTGTACACTAATCGAGGATTGCACCGTGAACAAGCAAAAGAGGGCTTGTTTCTTCATATGAGCTACCCTGCACAAATCAACTTGAACCATATATAAGTACTAGGAGCACCATGTATATGACTGTCTTTAACATTTTGAGCCCCACAATAGGTAACTTATGGCGAACAGGGAAATAAAAAAGACAATAAATTCAAGCTGTTTACGATTCCTTCCATTATTATTAAGCTATATGTGGTGCCTATGAGGTTGAATAAACAAGTGTAGTGATAATAGCATGTCCACTCTGACAAAGAAATTGTTACTTGGCTGTCACTTGAAGCTTCTACATATAATAGAGTTTGTGTAATTATTCCGGATTGAACTCCTACCAGCTAGTAGAATTGATCATATGAATATATTTTTGTATATAATTTCTTATGAGAAAGAGTCTCGCTTTAGTTTTGGTTTTTACTCTCAATATCATGTGAATTGCATTTAGCATTTTCTTCACAGGCCACACAGTGAGACATTTTTTACTATAAATGGAAAATTTGACCCCAGCTACGACTATGTATTGTACAAGCTTTTACATTATGCATAGAAACTTTACATTTTGTTTTTTTACAATATGTGTTTTAATTTTTTTTATATTCATGGCTATGTACCATTATATGTATCTATACGTTTTTTCTTATACATAGATACCTACTGTATTTTTGGAGTATAAATATAGCAATTTTTTAATATAGGTGTAGCATTGGTAGAATATAAATACAAAATGTACAATATTACTTAATGGATACTGTGTGTAAAGGAATCTATACTAGTATTATTGACGATTGTCATGTCTGGTTCTTTTTCGTATGCATAATCAAGGAGCTTGTCTGCTTTTGTTAGGGGAAAAGGACACTGTGATTTGTATTATATAATTTTGTATGTACCGACGAGATGGATGTCAATATTAGAGGACTTTGGGTTTCAGCAGACATTTTCTACGGATGACTGCATTCAATTATTCACATGAAAAGATTTTAGAGAAAAGACTTGTACACAGTACACACACATAAAGGGGCATTTGACTCCATGTGTGACTGACTGTATGTGTGCTAGATCTGAATCAGAGTTTTTTAAAAATATACCGGTTTTTACTCGTTGGAACGTGCTTTTGGACGTTGTAAGTTTTGATTTTGAGCGCTGTATAACAATACTTCCCTATTGTGAGAGCCGGATTGACTGATCATTTTTGAATATTCGACGATTCTCTCTCATTCAATTTTTATCAGTCATCAGTATTTAATACGTTTCCTATGGAAATTTCTTACTATTATTGTTCCTGATTTTGCGGCCCACATATCGCGTCTCCAACCTTTTTCATTCAGTGCATAAGAAATATTGCGGTGCAGGCTTTCCAAACCCGAAGATCAGTGTGTACGAATGTGTTCATGATACTATTTTCTTTAAAAAATCCTTCACTCGACAGACAAAAATGTCTGTAAGTCTTGGACCGGTAGACACTCAAATAATTTTGATACATATTCACATCAATATTTTTACTCAAATAGTAGTTTGATACTTTGATGATTTAATAGTTTAATTTTGATGAAGACAAGCAACTTCTGTAGTATGAATGAATTAATTAAATTAACAAATTAAATTACTCGAACCAAATAATTAATAAATTTATTAAAATTAACAATTTAAATTACTCAAATAAAATAATTAATAAATTTATTCAAATTAACAAAAATACAGCGCTAATTACTCCACAATAAATGCTGGGCATTTTCATCAATTTAATTCAAGACCTGCTGCCATTGATTAGAATAAAAAAAGAGGAGACACTGGCGGGAAGAAAGGATTTTGGAACGGCTTGTCCCTCTCGACGCTATCGGCTTTCTCATTTTACAAGCCACCTGTTGAAGGAATAATAAAATGTGTAAACAATAGGAATGAAAAGGAGAACACGTAGTTAAATTTTTACTTTTACTGCTTTAGCTTGACTCACCTCTTCTTACACATAAGTAAATATACATGTGAGTCAAATTTCCTTAGTAATATAAGAAAACTTCCTTATCATCAGGTTAGCTCTTCAATATTTTAAAATGAATATATATGTATTTATTTATAACTGGTGTGTAATCATGAAATATTCACCAACGTCGTCCCTCGTGTCTACGTGCACTCCCATTATGTAATATTCCTGGATTTTATATTTTTCGGTATGTACGTATGTTCCTTAATTTTATATATTTTTACCAAATGCACATCCTTGTTTGATTTTAAGCCTATACCTCAATAGTATATTATCCTGAATTTCGTGTGTACTACGCACGAGAATACTACATTTTAAGCCACGGGGTACTCTAAGTTTCGTTTTAGTTAAGAGGATATTTGATACCCAAAGAATTCAATACTTTTCGTTCTTTTTCGGTTCGAAAAATGGACATTTTCCAAGATTATAGCCACATCATTTTTCATTCTTCTCGCCTGCTCCTCCACTGCAATGGGTTTCTTGCCCAGATTTTTTTTCTAAAGGTCCTTTCAATTTTGTTGAACATGGCCCGCATCTAAATCCGGATTTCCTGAACCTCTCCTCGTATAAGGGGATTAGCAATGAGGAATGGTCTGAAGGTCGAGATGAGCATTGTCGAATTACGTTTATTGCGTGCGTTTTGCCTCGATGTGTTGATATACGTAGTATGTATTATGTAATATGCATTCTTTGAGCCTAATTTCTCTTCTCCTTGTTCTCTGGACAGGGAAACGCCGGTGCGTGAATGTTTTCTTTTACAACAATATGATTCAAGTGACACTTGGGAGCTCGTAGCATTCGTTACGGTTTGGTGCAAATGGAAAATCATTTCTGTATTAAATTTAAGCAAATATATACCGTACTTGCTTATGTACTGAGATTTTATTAATATAAGAATATTAATAAAATCCCAAAACTTGTAGTTACAATAAAAATTCGTTTTATCAAAATCATGTTATTAGAATCAAATAAAGATGTGAAAAGACATCTTGGTAATTGTCATTTGTGTTGGCGAAAATGCAGAAAGTGCTTTGGTTGCCCATGAAGTAGATCTTGGTCGAAGTGGTTTTCATCTTAAGTGACTATATACTGGAACTATTACAACATACATAAGCTGCAAGGTTTCAGCAGAAAGTTATATATAGTAATTTATGTAAGATAAAAGTTGAGTCTCTTTGGAGAAGTGCTTACAGATGATAGGCAAGAGTAGACGAGGAGAGTGACGGAACTTTATTAGATGGAAAATGATTTTTCCGTGTGGTGAATTCTTAAAGACATTTTCCTTCGGAGCTGACATAGCAATTATGATGTAATTAAATAATCTGGCAGACACACGCGAGCTCCCAACCACGTATACAAAGCTACTATCTCTCATTTCGAATACTATACACTCCGACGAGTGTGCACATGCACTCCCTTTTATTTTACACTGCTACTCCTTCTGGTAAAATCAGCATTTATAGGGTGAATCTATAGACGGCAGAGCTTGTTTGAATATAAAATGTAAAGATCATGTACTATTATTCTTTTTTTTTGTCCATATACACAATATAAGCTTACGCTCATGCGCTACCTCAATGATTATAATACGCTACACTTCAAGTATTATATGTAAAATATATCTAGTTTTTTTAACACACACGGTAGTTCATGTATTATAATACACACGGTATTGTGAGCCACACCAACCGGGTCTTATCAGATGAAAAAACATAGTGTTTTTTACTCCCAAGATCCTCGCGAGATACTTCTTAAGATGTGGTTCCTTAAATCATCTCAACTCCTTCATTCATCGCACACAGTCCACTCAAGCCTCATAAACACACAGACCAACAAGTTCAAAACGTATTAAGATTCCCACGATGAACAATCAAGCTTCACTAAGTCTGACATTGTGTTTTTTACTTAAAATCCAAGAAAAGACGTAGGTACATGTGTAAATGCTCCTGCTCTGTTTTTTGGTAGTTTAGGGACTTTATACCAAAAGTACTAGTAGCCACTTCATTATGTATTCTAGTTTGGTGTACAACAAGGTTTTACAATGAAAGTTTCCCTTATTACATTGGGCTCTTTATACGCGTTGTTGTTTCTGACGCTTAATATTTAAACTTTGGGTCTGTTCCTAGCTATGCATACATAGAAATTGTTAAATCTGTAAAAAGTCCTTAAATTTCTTGTGGCATAATTTTATTAGGTTTCTTGCATCCTTCTGATACATTAAGTTCCTTTGTCTTTGAGGTACGTTGTCCTGTCCGACCCCGGAGGAATTCGCCTCCTCCGCAGCAATAAAACTAAAATACTTGGACATGCTAAATTATCTGACGGCATAAGCTCACTTGTAATTAAGGTATTTCCTTCATTTGTTCCCTACAATTGCTTCAGGGTTTCAGCAAATATTTCGTCGTGAACAACTTCCATTGAAAACTTCATTCATGAACAGCTAATGGAGCAGCAAAAAAAACAAGAAATTATGTAAGTTTATCAGCAACTTGCCCTGTTATGGGGAAAACAATAATAATATTAGAGGAAAATTTATGAATGAACAAGTGTTGTCCTCGAAAGTTAGACTTATCATAAATTTAAATAGCGATACAGAAAATCAAAGAGAGGAACTCTGTAAGGCTCGTATGTACCATTTGTAGTATAGGAGAGATTACCGGTAGTGTAATAATCCTGAGTTTCGTAATGCTCCGTAGGCTTTAAGCGTTTTATTGGCTACCTTTTCCTTTGTTATAAGTGTAACCTTAACTATGTAAGTATTTCTTAAGCTTTAATTTTAAGCGATCCTTATATTGAGGTGAATAAACGATGGCAAAGCAGGGATTGAATTGAATAGAAGTTAATTCAAGGAAAAATCAACACCAAAGTGATTACGCTTCATTTTTCGACCCGTTTACTCCACGGTGGTGTGGAGAAGCGCTTCTCTGTTCCAAATCTATCAGTTAAGACGTACCAACCATGGAAATAAGACAGGGACTGTATATGTATGAGAAATTGATTTAATTTCAATCTCTTGGGTTGATGGACCTAAGGAAGGAACGTGTAAATTTTCTTACTCATAGAAATTGTACATTCGAAAGCGTAAGAGTTATTGACAGGAAAAAGAGAGGGAGAGAGACACAAGAGAGCAGGGAGGAATTAGCATATAAAGGCAAATGAACTTATTGAAAGCAATGTATATCACTAGTTGTAGAAATAATAATAACTTGAGTAGGTATATATATATGAAATGTGTACTGTGCATATATCTATATGTAATGTATCTGTGCTATATGAGAGTTATAGCAAGAAGACGAAGAAGCCAGCAAAGATAGTATAGCTTCGAAGGAGAGTGTCTATATAGTATCTATAATTACACACAAGTGAAGAATAGGTATAGCCATAGAGAACACTGGAGGTAGAACACTAAGAGAATAACATAGATTTTTTGCCCAGAAATTCGAATCATGTGTGCATCTGAATACATGAATAATGGATTGGGATGAAAGGTTGTTAAGCCAGGAGTAAATAGTCACAAGCGTATCAATTCCTATTCTCTTTCAAATCAACTGTCAATGCTATGCGGCATCGGCATGGGGTGTTCGACGGCAGATTCATTTTTACATAATAATAGATTCGCTTCCCTATGACCATTGCCTGTCCTCTGATTTAAGTCTAAAGAATTATTAAAAAAGACGCCAACACTTTGAGACGTTTATTCCATACTTGCTCTCCATAAGAAATGCTCGAGAGAGAGAGATGCTGCATGCCGCATGCTCTCGCATTAACATATTGATACTTATCAGCCATAAGCGTTCGGGTGGACATGACCAGTGAAATCCTATACCCAAACCGTTAGAAGTTCAACCATGTATTGTACAAATGTTCTCATGTTCTGTAATTTCTATTTCCTAGCAAGCACTATCCACTGCAATTTGTCACTTGAAAGAAAATCCAGCAAGTGCTGACAAAAACTGATGTTTGTAGTGGTTGTAATAATGGATCTCAACACCTAACTTGTCAACACCTAACGGCATTAATTGTAATTTGAGCTTCAGTCGCACCACAAATTTATCTTTTGAATGAACCGCAGGAAGTCATTTCAATTTTGGAAACTGTAATGGAATCAGTTTTACAGATTACAGTGGCTCTGAAAATTCCTCAGAGAACTGGAAAAACAGATTCTAATCTGAGGTCAGTGAGGACATCAATTTATATTTAGTTTGTAAATTTGAAGCTATTCTCAAGGATACCGAGCTTCAGTGTCGGGAAATGTCTGATTTTCTGTCGAAAAACTATTAATTTTGTCAGGAAACGTTTGATTTTGAGGCTGTGAATATGTGAATGTTGATTCTTTGTCGGAAATCGCTTGATTCTTTTATCAAACAACCCTTGATTTCATGTTGAAAAATGGTTGCTTTACTGTTTGCTGGTAATGCTTGATTTTATGAATAAAACAAAGGCAAACACACCTTGCTAAAGGCAAAGTTTGTTTAACCAATAGCCATTGGATCATTGTCTGCTCTTATGAATTCGATAATTTTTATCCCGTTGTCATCAATCTTTTATTTACTTTTATCTCACATTAATCTCGCTCGAAAGAATTTACTCCAGTAGCGACTATCAATCATACCACATCAATAACAAGCTTAAATAGAAATCACTGGGAATTTAAGTTTGAATATTGTTTCTGTTATACCGTCAAGTAATTTCATTATTAATTTTAAAGTACACCCACTAGCTAGGAGATTACTGATTATCATATGTATTTTAAGTACTGATTTCTCAACCATGTTCATCAATTTCAAAAAACAATAATTCATCATTTTGATTCCAATTCTAAAAGTGGGTTGTGTATTGATCAGAAGAAGCTGACAAAGGCAGTAGGTTTGTGTTCATATTTCCATTTAACCTTTTGTCTTAACTTGTTGCATTCTCCCGTTCAAATTCAATTTAGAAACTTGGATTCAGTTAAACGCAGGCTTTTTAACTACCTATAATACTGGTATCTCTGTGTACTAGTTATAACTAGTAGGACATGCTTTGATACGTCACGTCACGAACGAATTTACATATGTCGGGCTATCAGAAATATTAACTGCTGGAAATGTGTAAGAAAATCTGCAATGATTAGAGAGCGATAAAAATGTACGCAGTAGCTTCAGGTTGAAGCAACTCTCTGCATTTTGATGACAGTTTTCACAAGAATTGGGCCGCCTTCGCCATAGGGAGAACAATGGATAGAGATCGTTGGGGAGTATATACGCCGGGCACTTATATAGGGTACTTACTTTGAAATCTTACCTCCTTACAGCTGCAGTATTACATATGTTTTAATAGATGCAATCATGTCTTATGTATGCACAGTCATGCATAGCATGTACATAGTTGTATACAGTCACCTACATGTCATACACGCACGGTCGGTATCTTACGAGGCCAAAGACAGATCATTGTGCGTTAAAAAGGTGAGCGTGTGTGGTTTTGCGGAGCATGTAAGCAAGTGTAAGGAGCTGTAAATAGGATTTGAAAGCATTTACATATGTATCAAGAGGTAGGCGACGATTGTCAATAGTACATCTTATTATGTTCCTTTCCATACGGCACTTTGTAGCGTCTTGAATTTAGCACATTACCTGCTCCTACATAATTACTGCAGCAGTTCCAATAAGATAGAGACACTTGTGCAGAATAAAAGTACATTATTGTGTACAGACTTACATGTAATTTGTAAAGGAGTTTTTACATTGAAAGGTATACATTATATGGTTTCCAAGTATAAAGATACATGCTGTGAATAGAAGCTTCTATTAAGACCGGAGCTTATAGAGCCTATAATACGTTATTATAGAATACTTGCACACATAAGAGACGCAGAGATCATGTATGATAGAAGTTGAAGAGCCTCGCACTGTTGATGACGAAGATGATGGCTATATAGTCATGTAAGAAAATCATAGTCTTTAATCAGCCGAAAGAAAAGTTCAAAGCCCTGTACCTATCTCCTTGCTCGTACTTGCTTTTGTGCTTTCATAGGTTGCGTAAAAGACGGAAAAGCCTTAAAAAGCACATGTATGTGTTAAAATCCAAGCAGGAGTTAAAATCGTTTACAGCAAATGAGTTAACTGATTACTCCATTTATACAATCGTCGTCGTGATTTCCAAAGGAAACTCTTCCTGGATATTTTCTTTATAGTATATTTCATATAGGGGCATAGTATGTAGTGGATTTGGTTGTACATAAGGACCATATATGTATGTGTAGTATAATAAGCATCTAGAATCATACCTTTTGGCTTTTAATTGCCATTTCCTTCAGGTTTCCACCGTTGTTTTAGTGAGGACTTGAAACAAAGAGGGTCGACGTAATGTCAAGCGTATATAGGAGACCACAAGTATCTTATGATTAGTATTATAAAGCTTTCCATCCACGTCGAGAAGTTACCATAATATGCTCGGAGCTTCTTGTTTTGTCGAAGGTTTATGGAAATGTTCCTCTCATTTCATCTCCCATTACCAAAATGAATACTCAAGAGGGGACAGTCTTAAAAACATGATAAGGCGTATCCTGCACATATTTTGTAAGCATCAAGGAATCCGTAAATGATTACAAAGTGGTAGCATTGTGTAACTCTCCGAGAGTAATAGCCTTTGTAATTAGTCATTGAATTATTAAGCAGACTTGAATTTTGATGACCGTGTCTAGATCTTTACTGGATTTTTTCTCCTTTTTCTTCGCACAAAAATACTTGTTATCTTCCATACATTACAATTAAATGAAGAACTCTTTCTCACTATATAGCCAGCCATCCTCCCCAAACAAATCCATATTCTGACATAATTATTATTCTCATCTATATTGACACATACGCTTAACGATCATGTCCGCAGATAACCAAGGCATATATGGGTGCGAACTCATCCGTCACTCATAAAAGCTAACAAATTACCTGAGTTGACAAATCCTTACATGAGTTTCCAGGAAGTTTGTTCTTGTTGAAAAAAGATGATAAAATGGCCAGATTGACTGTTCACGGAGAAACCTCACATCGTGCTGCACATCTTCCACTGAATGAAACCTAAGAATACAGATAAACCTTTTATGGAAGCAAAAGCTTCGAGAATTCCTATAAAAAGGACAGGAATTTAATGTTCAATATCGGGAGAGAAAATAGTAACCTTGGTTAGTAACCAAATCTACTAGGATTAGATTCAATAGTTATATGGAGGTGAACTCTGCAGAGAATTTAATGGTTGAAGCATGATTTCTCATCGTAAGTTCGGCTCAGATGGGATCCCAGGCTTCATAATCCATCGAAAAGGATAGCAACATGAGGGTAATGTGAGGATTGATCTACCAGGGACTTGTCCAGCTATGCTTATCTCCTATCAATATCGGCCGTGCTAGAGATAATTTCTAGGAGAATCCAAAATATTGAATTTTTCGAGTAAATCTAATCCTTTCACGATGATGAAGACTTGACGCAGCAAAGAATTGGTACAGTAACAAATAATTTGGGCCTCTCCGTGAAGTAACGAAGATTCACAAATTTTAAAATGAGGAGTGAAAAAACTCTCTGGGTAACTAAGAATACAACAAACAACACCCAAATATCTTTCAGCTGCAGCAAATCCTTCCAACACTTTACCATGGAGTTATTTTCCAAAATTTTGCAATCATTTCAGAAGTTCCTTTCTGGTTATTGACTACCGAAATTACTAAGATCAAGCTTTGGAGAACTTTTGGGAGGGCAGAGGAGCAGAATACTGTAAATCTTGGCTGCTGACTAGGATTGAGAAGGTTTTAGCGAATGCGAGATAGCGAGAAAAAAGTGAGAGAAATAAAGAGAAAAATGTCAGAAATCCATAAAATCCCTTAATCTATTGACACCCATTAGATTAATAAATTTCCAGGGATCGGATTTTTTCCTTCTTTTCTCCCCAAGATTTCACTCCATTCCATAAAGACCAAGGACCACTCCGTTTGTCTTGCCTT
The DNA here is from genome assembly GCA_034696945.1 of Lipothrix lubbocki. Classification (NCBI taxonomy): domain Eukaryota; kingdom Metazoa; phylum Arthropoda; class Collembola; order Symphypleona; family Sminthuridae; genus Lipothrix; species Lipothrix lubbocki. The sequence goes on from JAQGAK010000174.1 coordinate 86,152, forward strand.
TTCATCCCACAAATGGACTTCACCCTTATCATCTTTCATACAAGGCTTGCCTCATGGACAGTTTTGTCACCCACTTAGTTCTTGTCGCTGGATCCTGCTTCTGTAGTCCGCTTGGCGTTCGAACCCACAAAATTCCATGCCATGCTCGTGTCTATGATCAGACTTTACAGTTTACATAGGCCGATTTGAGCACCAGTATGGGATAAGGGGTACATGTGGTAAGCTCGGAGGAGTTGGTGTGCGTAGCTAGGAGGCAAAATAGGGAGGAAATGATTGAAAAGGAATTAAAAATTCATTCAGGTCATTCATCATGGACAGATCACCTAATTGTATTATTCCTGATTTCAATGGTGTTATGCATTGGGAATATCATAAATGCGACAGGAGGGAACATGTGTTATATGGATATGTTAAGGTATTATGGTTATAATATCATATAACTAGATGCATGTAGAAGCAAATGATATAAATGATATGTACGTATGAGCAAGGTGCCGAATATTACGGCTGGAGTTGATGGATGCGTCCGTTGAGCGAAGCTCGTCAGGGAAGTTTTGTTCGCCTGTGTCAATAATATGAAAACTGTCCATATTGAGGTTGTCCCATAGAAGAATCGAAAGAAAAAAGTTCCAATATCAAGGTATTGTTTGTTACGTGAGCTCTGGACCATCGGAGCAAACTGGCGTTTTGAGCGGATTGTTAACTCATGTTATTGTGACGATTTTCCCATTGAAATTTTGAGGGTTCTCCAAACAGACTGATATCCAACTGTGCCAATGCGGTTTTCCTCTTCAACATAATCAACTCAAGTATCTTTGGACAATCGACAACCTATATAACTATATAGATAAGTATCTCCGGGTTATCAGTAAGGTTTCCTTGGTGCCTGCAACTGCAACCCAGATAGAGATTTGTTGATGCTTGTTGCTGTTCTCAATAGCAATTCACATTTAAATGCCTACTTGTATCCATTACTCTGACGCTGAGTCTTGTGTCTGTACTATGTAAGTATGCTTATGAATCCATATGTACTAAAGCTTCACGCATTTACACCAGTTCCATGACATGCATTAGTATAGTAGCTTGGGTTCATCAGAAAGGAACATGAGATTTGATACAGGGAAACAAGCTTCAAGGAAGTGGCTGGATCATATACAGAGCATTGAAGATTTGACCATTGGTGTGACCATTGAGAGGTTTTGGGACGAGAGTGGCTGATTGAGGTTTTAGCGTTGGTATGGTCAGACATGCAAACCACTGGCTGAATGGGAGTCCCTGTCGTGCTCTAAACTTGTAATAGTTGGTAATAGGTTGAGAAGGCGTGTGTTTGTGGTTTGACACCCCCTGCTGCCTTTGTTTTCAGTAAACACGGCCCTCGCTGTACATACGTCGGTATACATGAACTATGCTATGAACATGAACAGCATTGAGAATGCAGTATACAAGACAAGTTCTACCCAAAGCTGTCCTTTGGCTCCACACTGACCACCAAAGCTTAGTGAATTTGCCTTCCTTCGTCATAGAACAAAAGGTACTCATCATTTTCCACATAAATCAACGGCGTTGTAAACACTTTCGCCCTGCCTTCTCCACATTATAGCAATTGCCTTGGAAAGCTGGACAGCTTATTTACTGTGTAGCCGGCCACTTATACCTGCCAGTCTTCATCCCTTGGGTTTTATGGTCAAACTTTATTATCATTTTTATGTCTTTTATGTCTCCTTTATTTCATTATTGATTAACATTTTTGTAATGCTTTCTACTGTCTTATAAGATTCGGTTGCGTCTCACCTTCCCATTATTTTAATAGGCTCACATCTTTCCGATTTACCGAAGTGCCGTGCCTATACTCACTTATAGGGCGATATAAGTACCTTGCTATTTGTAAATACACAACTGTACATACTTATAGCTTACTATATTAAAGACAATTGCATTACTTCCCAGTCATTTACTTGCAAAGGCAAGTCTTGCATTGGAGGTACCTTACAAAATATAAATCTTACATTCTAATAGATACTTCACGCACCCACAATATTAATACCGAAGCACTCAAGAGCCCTCAAGTTGATTTTCGCACACACATATATCCACTTAAAAGTAATTGATGACCTGTAACTAAGACAGTTACGACGTTCTAATTGACTTGAGAGCTAAGTAGGTGCGAATTCACAAGGTGATAAAAGCATGAGAAACTTGTTTCGAGATTTCGTCTGATATCGTCCGATGAGCACTTCAACTTTAATTTGTGGTCACACTTATTCGTAAAATCGCAAGTGTAACCTCGGGGTTAAAAAATTGTCAGACAAAAAACGACGGTGCACATGGACTATATTAGATAAAGCCGATACGAGCAAGCGTGATATGATCAAATTTGTTTTTAACTACTCTAAAATGTCTGTGGAGAGATATGTGTAGATTTGAATTTTATCTAGTATATCTGATGCATGTATATATCTGTAGCTACATAGTTTACTTACGCGCTGTGCGTGTCAGAAGATGCAGTGAAAAACACGTAATAAGCATAAGTATTTTTCCTGGTGACGTAAAAAACCTTATTTACCAGTGTGTACAAATAGTCTTTCGCTTTGGTTCACATCTTCCATAGAACTGTACCTTCTGGGGAATAAATGCTATATAGTGTGTGGCTATTATCATTTCGAGCGATGAAGAATCGTTGGCAAAGAGGGAAAATAAGCTACGTTAGGATGTTCAGTCGTGTTGACAGAATAAGTGAAGGAATCTATGTCTCGCGGAAAGAGTTTAACATCACATTGGCATTAATCTTTGGAAAAAAGGAGACTGACTTTGGGATGGACAAAAGCTTGCGCACATAATTTGCTTGGGATATTTTTGCCTGGATCATAAAAGAGATATGAGGATGGAATTATGGCTGTTGATTTGAAGCTGAAAGGGTCATAAAGAATCTGGCAAAGGCAAATCTCTTCTACTTGATGTCCTTCTATTAAATTATAAGTGGTCCGTCGGTGTTTTTATGTCCTATACACTGGTCTCTCTCTCTCTTTCCCCTAGACTTTACCCATCCGAGAGTGAATACGTTTACTATTTTCCCTTCTTGGCGTTCTGCAAACCTCGTTGTAACTATTCATGTGTGCTTGATATACCTTCATTCATATGCAAATATATCTACCTGTGTGTATCTACCTATAAGAATTCAAAATACGTACAGTATTTGCTATATGTGGACAGTCAATAGTATACAATACCTGGCGCGTCGTCAGAGTATGTAGTACATACATCGTAAATAACAAGCAAGAGCCTTGCAGAGTATGATTGTGTTTTAAAACGAACATATTTTTGGAATAGTTCGACTAGGATTGCACATAGGTATCATGTGTGAGATCCACAATGCACCAGATTCTAATGGGTAGTCTAACATTAAAAAAGACGGTCATATGAAAAAATGGCCGTCATTACTTCATAGAGACGTATAATATTTTGGTACTCCAGATCATAGTTGCTTGTACTACATATATATATATTGTATCAACAAATATTGTCCTTCGCAAATGCAGCATATATATGTCGGCAAGAAAATGCCAATGCTTGGAAGGAGCTTTACTTCCTGTTTCTGCATTCGCAAGTGTAAATTAATACGGATCATATGTACATATGTGGTAAGTCAGTGTATCAGGCACAAACACACAATGACTATATATGTGAGTAGTAGGATACACATGACATGTACATGCAGGGTGGATAAACATGCGATAAATGCAATATATATATATATACATATATATATGAATACATACTTGTAGAATATATGCAGACACAAGATACATGCAAAATAATACCGACACTTGATATGATTGCAGAATATAAAGACACGATACACGCAAGATGTATAAACACATGGTGAATATATATGCATGATACATAAACATGATGTGTGCACGATAGACACAGGTAGAGGGATAAACCGTAGACACAAGTATAGCACACCTTCAAGACCGGTAATAGCAAAAAAGGATATACACGTTTACTGTGAGGACAAGTTGTCGGTGAGCAACACGCATATAAATGCTCACTTTGAGGTGGGTGAATTCTCACGAAATTTTTATCGTCATTTGTGCATAAAGATCAATGCTCTAGAAACTGCAAACATCCACCATATCATCTCATCTCTTTTACTCTTCATTGACACAACTACTCAGCTCAAGAAAACCTTTACGGACAATAAATGTTTGTTCGTGTTCTCGTCATCTAAATATTTACACCTTGTTCTCTATCTCAGAGTGTACCACCACAAGCTTATGCCATACCTTTTTGTTCTGAGTTTCCTGCCCAATCCGATTATTACTTCATATGGGCTGCACATCCCTCCCATGTGCGTAGTCACAAGTGTTGGAGAGGTTCTACTGCATACTGTTATAAAGGTTTTTTACGTCCTCTTAAGTTCACTGCTTCCTGGTAAAAGCATTTAAAACATACATATTCGTAACGTTCAAACAATCTTTATAGTTAATAGGTTCAAGGCGCTGTTCACGTTGAAAGTGTCCAAGACTTTACGTCCTTGTTCAAGATATACAAATGTACGTTGCAAACATAAGGACTGTAATTACATGTAGTAACATGAAAGGTATATATATGTTTATATTTTTACTACATTTATGCGCGTCGTTATATTGCTTTTATGCAATTTATGCTACCATGATGCAATAGCGACCAGTCACTTAGCCATTTAAAGGGAGACAAACGCTCGATCATGTGTATACTTGAGGAATTCGATGTGGTCTGTTTCGTAGACATTCCAAAGATTTTATGGGTTGTGAGGATTAATAATTAAAGGTAGTCACTGTGGCAAGACCATGTTGGTCCATTACATACATTAAATTTGCTGATGCCATGAATGTACATTTACCATAGCTGTGGTCGTCGGTTTGGCTTCTTGATGATGATCAGCTTGATTATTTCTATGTTTTCTGGACCAAGAAGATGGTAGAAAAGTAACCAAGTCACCCTGTGATTTTCACGCCTTTTGTTCCTACAAAGAGAAGCTAATCTCCATATTCAGTCAGAAGGAAAGGAGTAAGTATTGTGAGGTTGTGTATGTGTGAAGGCGAGAGAGAGAGAGAGAGAACCTACTGAATATTCTTAGCGTTGGCTTGCTTACAAGGAGGACATCCATAATTTACAACCTCTCTTTGTTTACGTACTGTGAGAAGCGGCATAGGGAGTTTGGTGAGCAATCAAGTGTGCCCGTGTCCCTTATTTTCCCTCCATTGTCTTCCATGCCGACTTTTACAACTTATTGAGGCTACCATTTATTTTTCAATGTGCGCCTACATGACTGTGCTCTATGTGCAAATCCGTCCATTGTGAATGTGTAGGCGTAGATATCAAAGTCTTGCTATGCCTCTATGCATCTTCCTCCTTCCAATCATTCTCACTAATACTCGTATAGGTCCGGTCCTGTACTAATGGTGGCACTTAAGCAAACCGCCTTGATAAAAGAATCTATATGTGTACATAGTGCAAAATTTACTCTGTAAATACTGATGCATTAGGAAAAGAAAATATTTTTAATTACCAACGTAGTACGATTTCAGTCGTTAAACTGTGACTTCATCCTATACAATTCGATTTTGCAATAATTTAAATTATCACAGCTATACAAAATTAAAAGACTGAATTGTTTAGCTGCGTATACCAGTACAAAATTTTCCAAATTTGCCATCTTTACGAAGAATGATATAATGGTGTAGCTGCATGTGACTAAATGACTATAATGTAAAGGTAGAGATAGGATAGTTATTGGACTTGATTGCAATGTACAAAGGATGCAAAATGCTCTCACTCAGTATCTGGTGATCGAAGTGATCAAGTGTGGCAGATGGATCAGTTGGTGAGTTTTGTTTGACGTAGCGGAGCGGATACCGGCATACCGCTTGTCTACAGGTGTGATTTTTTCTGGTCTTGTGTCTGTTCTGGTCACTTTAGCGCAACGAGACAAGCAGGTGGATCAGAAAATATCCCAACGACAGACCACACCACTGTAACCATTTCACGAAAAAGTCTTGTTAGTCTCGTGAAGGCACTTGAGCCATAAGTCCGTACTCAACATACCTATTTGTAGTATATATAGCATCGTTATGAGAGCTATCTGTAAGTTATAGTATAATGTTGAAAAAGCAGAAAGTAGAAATAGTGTATAAGGGTATCGCCCAAAAATGTTACGGTGTGAGACCAAACCGATACCATAGCTAAAATTGTGCACTAGTTCACTTATTGACAACAGTCATGGATAGCGCACTGACGATGTCAAAGCTCATTAAGTGGTTGCAGACCAATGCTCTTCATGCATATTTATCTGTATCTTTGATTTGTCGTTTATGCTCCTACGTTTGGAATTCTACATGTACATAGTACATATTCGTACATTTTGGTAAATATATTTAGCTCATGTACAGAAGCTCCTGGCTGTACTAACTCTCGTGTCAACTCACTCAGCAGAATGATTGCACACTATAATGAATCCCTTTCCTCGCTGCTGGTTACTACTTTGCAATTGTAAATTGTTTTCTTTTTCCAGAACTTGATATTCAATTGAGGTTGAAGCAGTTGTAGTGGTACAATATCAACCCTGCGGATCCTGTTCGTCTACACCAGCATGAAAGAAATATTCATTGACGTAGTCAGCTTGACGGTGCTCATTGCTATTCATATTTTTCTGTGAAAACGTACAGCATGTTTCTCAATGTAAATATTTGTATGTATTTATAAGGTGCATTTGTAAATTCTTGAGGTATGGATTTTTAATAGGAAACAGAAAACAAGAGATGAGGGTACTGATAGCTTGTTTCTGTCAAATCAGGCGAATCTGCACTTAAAGAAAATCCTGTGGGCGATGCCAGATGCCAGGTGAGCCAATTAAACCTGTAGAGCTTGCATGCTTTCCACTTGCTTTATCCTTTCCCATTTCACAAACAGGACAGCGTGCTTTGGCGCATTCAGTTCACTACTAAGCTGCTTATCCTCAGGTACACTTAGACTGCAAACTGTATCCGTACTATGATTCTTTATACCTTTCCACGCGAGCAAAATTATTTGCAATGGAATTAGTAATCGAAAGCAAAACCAATTGGTTTTCTTTTCGTTTCAGTGGATTCATTCCTGACAGCTGCGTTTTCTGTTTTACTTCGAAATTGATTTAAAATTCTAACAATAGGTCCAATAATAAATTTTTAAATTGTAAATATTTCAAGGCAATTATTGTAATAACAATTTGCTGTCCAGTGCAATTTTTTATACATTCATTAAAAAAATTTCAGGGTTGAATTCTGAAAATAATAAAAATAAAATAAAAAATCTCAAATGTTTTAGCAGATCCTTAAAATTATTTCATAAGGATTAATTTTTTAATTTGAATTTTTTAAAATCAATAACGCTTTAGGTATTTACAGAATTTTGGATAATCTAACATCATTTCAACAAAAATTTTTAAATTGCTTTAATTTTTTATAATTGTCATTAAGGAATCTGGTGGCAACAAAAATTTAGATTTTCTTGAACATGTATGTATATATCTAAATATATATCTAATACGCCTAGATCCCTGAAGAAAAGTGAAATGATTTTTCTCCTCTCTCCTCCTTCAACCACATAACTTTTCCCACTCCAAGGACACCTTACCGTCCTGGTATAAAATGAGTAATAAAAATGTATTTGTAACATTTTAGCTCAGATTTTTTTATTGCAACTATGTTGTAAATTTAAAAACTTGATCAAAGCTAAAATAAGTTTGTGTATACTACGTCGGTAAAGCTAAGTATAGATACAGGAATTTCGTAAGTTGTACTAAAGTTTGCAAAATATTAAATATGCAAGTTCACAATATGAGATTTGAGTAAGCATTAGTAAAATATACAAAATATTGTAAAATACATATATATGTAGTATATACATATATATGCACATAAAATATACATATATGTAGTTTGAAAATGTTCCTTAATGGAAATTTTCCCTTTAAGTCTTCCATGTGCTTGGATATTCGGGAACGACAAAAATAGTCATTGGTTTTGGATTAAAAATTGAAATAATAAAACCCATATTGCAGTAAAAATATACTGATAAAAGTATTACTTTAATAAAAATTGGAAAGGAAATCAAACTGGAAAAAACTAAACATCTAAATTTATACGATATGAGGCACAGAGAGGCAAATTTCAAAGGGAAGGAGCATTGAATGATATTTTCAACCTGAAAATTTTATGGGTTTGAAGGGTTTTGAAAAAATATAGCAACACTATGTAGATACTTAAGTATTAGTGGTGTAATATTCTTAAAAACAGGGCATTCTCTCTCTCTCTGTTTCTAGGTTCAAATTCTACGTACCAAAAACATCTTCCTACATTCTACTTCTTGGTTCTGTATGAGCCCACTGATGTGTATATGTAGAAACCTTCAAGTCGTAAAAACTGGTTGGTTTAATTGAAATTCGGGAAAAATAACCAAAAAGTCATCCTCCTTGGAGACGATAAAACCCAAATGTAAATATTCGCCCTTCTCTCTCTTGTTCATTTTATATGAAAAATACTTTTTAGAGTTGATGTACTAGAGTATGCTACCCCACCATTTAAATTTACTCTATTCAACCAAAAAATATTCTTAGAACAGATAAAAGAGAAAGAAGAGATTTTTTGTGAGTATAGAGTAGGTGCAAAATGTGTTGAGGCATTAAAAGTCATACGAAAGGATACTAGTAGCTCTTATATTTTACAATTTTATGCAGATTGACATTTTTATTTTGCAGTAATTCTCTAGATAATGATCCGAGTACGGTTCTACGTACTGTTTGGCTCTCTCCATACTCTAAAAGAATGTATGTACTTCACTAGGACTTACTGCTTCTCCGCTTGAGGGCTGGCTCAGTTGACTCCTTATCGGAATTACTGTGCTTAATTCTTGATTCTGGTCTGTGTGACTCTTGATCTTCTTCAAGAGCTGACAATATTTTAAATTTTAGGACTTAAGTTGTTCATGTTTTTGTCATTACTCTGTATACTTGAAGCCTTAACTATAAATGGGTACTGAAATTGAAAATTATAAATGCACATGCTGTACTAAAAGCTTTGTTTTTCAAAATATAAATACCTCTCTTTCTTTCATGTATTTGCATCCTGACTTTAAATTATATTGGACGAAAAAAGAAAAGTTAAAAAGAGAATACTTAGAAAAAATAACGTTCCACTAGCAAATAAGAATCGGTGATTCTCTGGGTATTTTTGTGAGTTGGTGGACATGCCTTAGTTGATAGAGACGCGTGCCAATTCGCAGCAGAGACGAGTGCGACAAGTTGGAAGTGTGGGGAGGATAGACTCCGCAGGAAAATGAGAAGTTCACCTTTGATGTATCTTTAACAGCTGGTAATACAAATGGATCATTGACAGGAAGTTGGACCATGTACTCGCATTTTTAGAGCATTTGGAAGAGGTGAGCAATTTGATGTCGGCTAAAAAACCCTAAGATAAAAAATCTTGGGTAGTTGTTCCTCATCAATGAGCACCGCCTAGTACGCTGCCCTTCCCATGCATCTAAACAGTCGAATACTTCTTATTTCACTGAAACTACCTCTGTCTTGTCAAAACTTTGTGGAAGGCCACTTTATAGTTACATATCTAAATACATTCATTTTTGTCAAATTTAACTCAATGCGAATAAATTGGCATGAGGTATACAGTTTTTTACCTTTTAATTGGAGTTGATTTTGAGTTACTGCAATATTTTAGTTTGCAGGATTTTAGCAATTCTACAAGTATATTTCCCTAAGGTTATAGCAGAGGTCTTCACCTGCAGTTCGAATTCTTTCTGAAGTTGCCTCTTGTAACCTTTGACCTTTGTCAAGAAAAGTGAAGCCAATCGGTCAAAATATCGGTGGGAAGTTGAACTTCTGCAATTGATGTCTTATAGTAGTATTGCATATGGATTTTACATAGGAAAATTTTGTGTGGATGATATGCAAGCTAGAAAATAACTTTTATTAATAGTGTCTTTATATAATCTGCATAATAAATCACATATATATATATATGATTTAATATTTTGTTGACGTACAAGTATTTTATTACAGGTCCTTGAATGTAAAAGTCTTCCAAAAATGCAGTCATGCAGTGAATTGAACGATGTTCCAAGGCATGCTCAGCAGACAAATAGACGCTTGACACCTACGTGTATTTAATTGATATAACTTTAAAAGTGCTATTGGACGAGCAGCACACATTAAAACATTTCTTCATCCCTATTTACAATGCCAAGTTCTAAGGAAATTTACGAGATCAATAGACAAACTTTAGTTTCACCGAGTAATGACAGAATACCAATTATTATTAATGTAAGAATACGAATTGATTGTAAACGTAAGAATGCTAATTGATTGTAGAAGTAAGAATACTAATTGATTGTAGAAGTAAGAATACTAATTGATTGTAATGATTCTTTTAAATTGCATATATGGCCTTATCTCTTCTGACTTCACATCACTAATTCTGTCCTTGTACTGTGTATAGTAAACAGCTTATAAAGCAAAAAAAAGGAAAAAGAGGACGGGAGTAATGAACGATATGAATGCTGGTCGCCTTAAAGGGAATAGAGAAGAAAATAGAATCTTCAACCACTAACCTGCCATTTGCTGGTGTCATTACCATCAAAGCAAGCAAGGTAAAACATTATTACTTGTGTAATAAGTTGGGCTGGTGTGTAGCCCTGTACCAGCGCTTATAGCAGCGTCTAAATTGATTGGGATCTCTGACGCTCCCCTTACCTGTGCAGTTTTGATAGCTCGTTGGCGTTTTTACATGTGCCAAACACTGCCTGTCTCTTCGTCTACATGGTTCGGAGGGCAGTTTAGTTCTTAGAGGTGTTAGTAGTCTGCAGGGTGCTTGCCATTACGAATATGTTCCATTAAACTAACTACTCGCAGTGGTATACTTACCTTTTTGCATAAGTAAGTAGCACATACTATAGTCGTTAAACTCTTATAAACTTACTCCCTGTCAACTTAATTTACTCTGAGCTTCCCATCAGGGGGACTTGGGAGTTCTCAGTGTATCTTTGATACTCTCAGGTGTCTTCATCAGTCTTGAATTTAACTTCTATTCATGTGGTATATTTGCTAACAATACACTTGCTGGCTATATATTGAAACTATATGTCAGCCAATTGTCTAGGTTGTTTAGTATAATATATGAACTTGTGGAAAACTATGGCTATGTTGAAAATTATACTTTAAGGTTTACCGCATATGTATCTGGTAAAACGTAATGTTTTGTTACAATCCACTTATTCTTTCACTTGCTGGCCACCAAGATATCACCTTTTATTATACTCCGAATGTTCTTATTTATTTCTGGATCACTTCAAGTAACATTATGAAGAATCAGTTGGTTATACGGTACACATGTTTATAAAACTATCCTAATCTAATCATTCCCTGACATCTTGAATATCCAGATTCCAACGGCATTCAGCGATACCTTTTGTTTTTATTTGGTAATGTCCTAAGTTACTGATTAGACCAGTACTTTTGTGTGAAGATGCTTTATTGAAGTGTAGTTAATAATGTAGTGAATATATAAGTACAGCAATAATTTATTTTTATACCCGATTCATCATCTTATCTAGTAGATTCTGCTTGTTTGATATCCACTGGTACTATGCATACATGTGTCACAAATTTGCATAACTGTGTAACTTGTAATTACCTTTATGTCTTTGGACGATAACGAAGTATATGCTTTGGTAGAACATATCTAAAGTTAGACTATTTAATTTGTATAATTTATTACCATTAATTAATTTACTATTAATTAATAACATATAAATGTAATATGTACACCTTTCTCACAATAACTACAAGTATGGATCATCAGGAATCGGGAATAATGGTTATCAGTAATTAGATGAGTGAAGATTAAGGGAAATTATTCTGAAACAAGACTTCCGTACGTCCCGTTGGATATTTGAATGCATACGTGTAAAATAAAACTACATGGTTTGCTTGAGAATGGGAGGAAAAAATAAATTTACCGTACAGTACAAAGTAAATCAGATTTACATGGCTAGGGACTGTATCCACATTGATTCCAAGAATGATGTGTATGGAGGGAGAAGAATATTTTTTGTCAGTCTATGTATAAACTCATGGTATTACACGAAGGAATTGTGGGGATTTTGGGGAGTCTTGTACATCTATAATGCACACAGAAAGTTCACAAGCGTCCGATGATGATGTTCAGTATAATTCACAAGCTTTCGAAGCTCTGCTCTGTACAGTTTTCTAGCCTCCGAAACGCAGTGGCTCATAAAGGTCGGATGAAATAAATACATACAGTCCCGTAGATCATCGGACTCATGCATATAGGTCTGTGTGGATAATGGGTGTAATTTTTGCTACAAGGAGACTACATGAGAATCCGTGGGATTTTTGAGCAGGAGATAGGGGGTGAAATGTGGACACCCTGGTGAGTGTCCGCCACATGTTAATACATTTACATGAGTATATTTTTTTAAATTTTTTTTAAAGTTTGCATGCATGGGAGTATGCAGTTAGTAAGGAGGTTTAAGATATACGATTTCATTCTGCTTCATGTGTCACATGGTGATAAAGAACAAATATGCTCGCAACCTATAACGTACGTAATAATATGTTGGAGGTTCATATACTTGTCCATATGAGATTTAAATGACATCCTACGTTTTGCATACATGCTTGTATTAGCTGTATTAGAATATTACATCCCATTACGATTCATATGTTTTAGGCACTGAAGATGATACGTTGCATGCAACATTTTATAACAGTTTGTCAGGGCAGATAATACGACGGTCGAGCAAGGAGAAGAAAAAGAGTAAGAATTGAAGATAACCACAGATTAAAGGAATGAATCGTGAGATACCCCATGGCTGCGACCAACACTGAGGGTTTCTCCATCCTAACTAATGACATAAAATCCCTACTAGTATTTCTCACATGCTCGAATTTTGTCATCAGCTATCAACTCCGTCAACCAATACGTCTTCTCTTGTACGAATGAAAACCGCATGGCGAATGGGAAAAGGAATCAGTTTGTGCCAAGGCAGCTGCTAACCAATTATGGCTCATTTAACTAATGATCGAGTCTTGAAAGGTGTTTACATCATCATAATGAATTTCACACTCGATTTTCATTACTCTCCACCATAATCCTGTCCATTATAGCCCCAAATCCTGTGCACAGTGCTGCTTTGCAAATCATTTTTAAGATTATACACACTGTACATACCTACATAGCTTGAGCCTTATATACTAGATTATATGAAGCCTGACCTGAAAGTAACTACATCTATTTAACTGAAGGTCTTATAACAAGTGCTTTATTACATACATAAGTCTTGGTAAGCATAAGCACGTTTTAATAATCCATAAGTCTCAGCTTTATACAAGTGTTGTATGTATTATTACAACTCAGTATTAACACACATGTAAGCTCCATCGAGACTACACTCCCCTCCACTGGTCAATATTGTAAAACACTTTTAGATACCAACGAAATCATTGCTTCTAGCTTCTGATCGCTGTTATGTTGTTAAATTCAGTGCTTTTCAGCAATAAGTAGCAAACTGGTTGAAAGTAGACGACAGGAGATTTATTGTAGTAGGCGATGAAAAGTCCTGCAGGATGTCTCAAATCGGTAAAATACACAGCATTCTACCGCGGTTCTTGAAGGGTAGTTTTCTCCTCCGACCTCTTCAATCCTGTCCGCTGTCTCCAAGGGAATGACGATAAGTGGTGAATGGCATCGTATTGTTTAAATGATGCTCCCGTACATACTACTAAACATTCTGCAAAGCCCACCCTTGACTACATAAGCTTACTGTATCTATTATATGTAAGCTCTGAAAGATGATTGTAGCTCTTCTTCAATTACGTGGAGGTTACATAAGGTGAATGGTTCTGAGTCTACAGCAAGTGGGAGCAATCTTCTGTTCAACGAGATGATTTTCAGCTTCGTAGCATGTCCTTTTGTCTTAGGCCGGTTGGAATGCTCATAAATAGAAGCAGTTACAAATACAAAAATTAGGTGAATTCTTGTCGTCTCCATAGACATTATGTCTGTAATGCTGTATCTCCAATTGTATTATATGTACTAATATCAGTAGATTGCTTATTGGAGTAGAGCAAAGTTTTCGCCAGTAACCCGGTAAAGAACGGTAAGTATGAAGAGACTGGTAGAGGTAGTAGGCAAGGAAACCGCTTTTCCTAATGGATGCGGTAAAACTGAAGTGGCCTGAATCAAGTTTTATGGCCTTCTCAGTATCATTGACGAGGACCTCACTTAATTGAACCGGGTAATCCAACTGTCTGCTTGTCGGAGTTATGTGATCTTCCTTTAAGGACACATTTCTAGTCGATACTTTATTTCTCAACTTTGTCTCATCTAATCCTCATTCCTCCCATAGCTTCAGTTTTCAAACTTCAGGCTTCTTTAGCAGGTTACCATCCTATCATCTTCCGATTTTTAGTTTTCACCCTATCCAGAACCAAAAAAGAAGCACCCACTATTTCGTTTTCAGTCTCCGGCGGTATGGCTACTGTAACTACTATATGTTTCTGCCACTAACAATTGGATATGCAAAAATATGTCTCTATGACAGTATATAAAAGCTACAAAATGCAACCTTCCGATGACTAAATACTTAGAAATGGAGACAGCTGGCATGGAAAACGGTTCAAGTTGTTGCAGAGTTTGATACTTTTTGGAGAAACCGCAAGTGATTTTGTGACGGCCGGATTCCTAATTACAGGCGGAAGGTCGATCAGTCTTAGAGACAATGTTGAGTAGCCCAAGCTATACTATTGTGGATTACTAGATATGTACAATAAAGGACGTAGGGTTGGATTTGATCATAAATACTCGAAAAATCACATATTGGAGTAGGAAAATGTTGGTAGACAAAAAGCCTTCTCGGAAGTTGTAACGTTCCAACCTCATGTAATTTCACAATGGCTTTGACTCTCTGCACGCTCTCGTGAACTTCAAAGTTGGTCGATTTTCTCTATTCTCTCTCTTATGTTTATGTACACTCACTCCTAATGCCTTTCGTAGATCCTCTTTTTTTCAACTGTGGTCATGCAAAGCACAATAAAAATACTCATCTTGCTTCCTTTTGGCTTTTGGGACGACACTGGAGGAGAGATAATGTAGGGTATAGATACGCATTTTATAAGTAACCCGTATATAAGGCAACTACTAAATAACTTTTTTCCTCTACAAAATAAGGAGAGTATGGAGACACAAGTGAACAAAGGATTACTCATCGTGTATGCATGTCCCTGCACAAATGTTCATGTCTTCCAAGGAAGAAAGATAGTCTGATATGTATGATGATGGTCTGTGAAGAAAATAAATGAGTTGTACGGCATTATGAAAATATCCCAAAAAATTAACAGATGTAAAGGAGTACGTTAGAGTATAAGTGAAGTCGGAGCGGGAACGTTTTGCTTCCCCCTATATAATATATGTAAATACTCCATTCATTTATAATGTACACCAACGCCTATTCTATTTGTACACATCGGTTATATACAGCTTATAAAGTCGCACAAAACACGCAAAGAATCGTTTTATACTTGAAAATATCCATTTTCCTAATAGAACAACGAAACAAGAAGAAAGAGAAGAATAACTCTTGAGAAACTAAAAGCTTGCGATGGATGGATGGCTTAGCCAGCTTTTGATCTTCGTTTGATAATGACAAAAATTTTATTTTTCCTACCATAAACATGGAAAGAAACAGGCTAGAAATATGTAGCGCGATTTAAAATCCTAATTTAGTCCGTACATAGAGGAGTCCATGTGTAACGTGTCAGCAACTTTGATCTTCTCTTCTTCGACCAAGTAAATCCCAACCCTCGTTTCAGGGATGGGGGAAAGCCACACTACCTAGTGATTTACAAGTTATAGACATCTTTTAAGTTGAGTAAATTCTTTCAAATCAAAATTGAAACGGTGGTGTGTTATGGCTTCATCAATGTCAACTATATGAAATAATTAGCATAATTTTGAAAGAAATTATTTCATTTGATGCACTTACGTTTCGGCATTTTGAATGCTAAAATGAATTTTACAGCAAAACTTTAAATTTTAAATATTCCTGGCGGTATTTCTATCAAATCAACGTGCAGCACATGGATTTAAATTACCGAGTTAAGTGTTGTGGAATTACAGCTAAATCATTAAAATACAATTGTGACCCTCATGCAAATTATATATTGTTTGTCACAGCAAGATTTCGAATTCGAAAGGAACATTCCGTTGGCACATATGTCAATCAATTGTGGTCGTCTCATCTGCTGTTACTAGTAAAGTAATTATCCAGAACCAGACCTTAAAAAGACGAGGGATGAAAAAAAACTCTGGTATTTTTTGAAATAAATAGAAAATGAAGATTGTGAGGAGAATAATACAGGAATAATGAAATTTGGAAACTTCGATGGTCGTCTGCCTACGTTCAGCTGAGCATCAACAATGGGTTGGAACGTATGAGTTTCCTTTCTCTTCATGCTGGTTGGACATACCTGGGGAGTACAGGACTGCTTGCTAATGCTCTGGCTCCTTGTCTTGCTAGCCATTGTCTCTGGTGACTGTAGGAAAAGAAGACAGAAGTCAGAGGATATCTAAACCTACACTTGATGGTAACACAATCAAAGAGCCGTTGAAAAAACAGTGGCTCGCAGATTCAATTTGTGGAGAGTAGTATATAGTCAAGTCCATTTAAAATTGAGAAGACAAAAGTGGCTCAGAAGAATTTTGAAGGATACAAGAGGAGAGAGAAGTGGTGAGAGAGAGAGAGAGCCATCAAGCGACAGGTGCTTTTTCGTCCAACCATCGAACCGGCAAAGTCTCTTTCACATCAATGGATGAATGGATTTGAGATATAGAGTTAATTGAAATGCTACCACACCACACATTCACAGTAAATGCTACAATGTGTGTGTTTACAAATTGTCCCTACGTGGAAAAATTAGTTTGTGTATCAAGCTGCACCTTTCCACTGTTTTCTTTCTGGTAGCAAATCAATTGTTCTTCCTCAACATATCTGATTGGGATTACAAGAGGCGGTCAATGGTTAGTAAAGCGGTGTGGAACTTGTTCTTCCCTCTTTACATAGTCAAACATATATTGAGTGGATTGATGATGTGCGTCACCGGGAAGTGTAAAAGAATTGAGTATATGATAGCTTGATAGCGTAAAAATATATGAGCTTGCATGGTTTGGTATAATATAACAGACAATAAATATCTTATAGAACATATGATCAAAATATATTAAGTACCTATATACTTTATTCATGCCAAGTATAGATACTTTCTACATGTAATGTGGGTCGGAGTCATAACAATCGACCATGGAGAAGGGTGTGAGACTGTGGGGGCTACCACTGTATCATTCACTTGTTTAATTCTCTTAATTCTTACAACATTATGTCATGTCATGACTTTCTTGTGTGTGAATCACAGTTGGGTTTTCAATTCAAGTGATTTTCAGTTGTTGATCACGATGAGGCCGGTTCCTCAGTTATATATTTCTCTGTAATTTCACCCTTTCTCTGTGCTTCTCTCTCACCTTATGCTTTCAAGCTTTTAGGAAGTCAATTTTAACATTCCCGTTCAGCTTTTTAGAATTATAAACACTCAACTTGTATGTTTTGTACACACTTACATTGGTAGTACATAGGATGATCTCTAATTTACCTGTATGGTGTTATGTACAATAAATATATGCAAAGTATTTAATTGTGGTAACAAGCGCGCACCAGAACCATGGCTTTTGTCCAACGGAAATATCGTCTAGAGCCAGCTTGACTCCTTTGCTTATTTCGTCCTCACCTCGATGTCCAAGGGAGGGACGACTTGTATTTTTCTCTTTGAGTTTTTACTCTCATTCTATCTCTTGCTGGCCATTCAACCAACGATTTCATCTGTTTACAAAAGAACTACATACAACAGCTACCTACTGCCGATTACTTCAGTTTATATCCTATTTTCAACACGTATTTCTCATTATTGTTTCTCTGGAGGTACCTTTAATCCTTTATCAATTCACTGCTTGCAACTTAATCAACTTTGCTTTTAAATATATAGGGTCGAATATGGCATTTTAGACAAAAAGTGTGTATCACCGACTAGCCATATAATAAGATTAAGAGTGTAAATTGGAGAGTATCATAACACCAAGAGTAAATGAAATTCAATGCGTGATGCATCAACATACGTTATCCATTGAGTATCCACAGACATTCAAAAGTACAAACATCCCCAGAAAACTATGTAGCACTAATTTAGGGAGCAACAACACGGCAACCTTTGGACAGCATCCCTTATCCTGAACGAGTATTGAGGACTTCGATGCTTTACTAATTGCTCATTGGGATCCGTTTCAGTCATTGCACTAAGTTCTATAAAAACCATGGCTACAAGGTACTTGTCTTCAAGAAGGAAATGCAAAAGTGATTGTTTCCAAAACTTGGTTTTCTTCATTGATAAAACATACAAATAGGTTTTCCATGACGCAGAATTTATTTTTTTAAACAACATCAGCTGCACCTTTGCATACTTGCGGCCTAACTTTGATATTTAGATTAGCGAATCGGCATAATCCGGCATTATCATGCAAGTTAATTGTTCATATTGATCAAATGCAGTGAATGTAAACTTGAAACAATTTTTTGTGATATCAGTGGCAGTTGCAGAATAGAAAGAAGTATCTATATGTATTTTACGCTAAAGTTTGTAATGACAAGAAGGGGTGTTTGGAGATGTTTCTGCTAAAAGTAGAACAGCAAAGACAAGGATGACGGAGGTAATGCAACTGTAAGTAGCAGGATGGATGGGATAAATATAAAAAATGAAAAATCTTTTCCACATTTCATCTGCAAATGTCACATTTGTGAGGAATGAGTTTTTCAAAAGCTTTCATTTCAAACTCCCCTTTTGTAAGAGAGCTTTAGAGACAATTGATCTTCCTGTCCACAACGCACGACACAACATATGAACAACTGAAGATGACTTTACCTCAAACATGCATACGTGGCAAACATAGATTATCCTTGCTAATGGACATTTTAGGCTTGTATTTTCTACATATGAACGGATACTTAAGCCTGTATTTGTGCATTAAAGGGCGATGTACATCATCAGTGCATATACAGATATTTAAGCACGTATGTATTTTCTTATAGGTACTACTATTGCTATACGCACATACGTTGAAATTCGAACACTGGTTAACAGACCAAACCGTGAACTATACAACTACACCATAATCTATAATACTGCTCTATTTTAAATATTTTTGTGCATTATCACAAATTTTCATATCACATCTAGACTTCCTTAACTTCATCGAATGCACTGTAGTCTATTATTAAACGTCCATTTTTACATACTTACTTACCAACATTGCTACCCCTTGCCACCCTTGTGTGCTTACTGTTTTATTACCACACCCTCACGTATTCAAATTCTTAATACGAGACTACTGGAATGAATGACAGGGATGATACTTACTCGGATGAATTTTTACTTCCTGCTCCTCAACTCAAGAAGCATGTTCAGGAGTGAGTCACTCCTGACCACGTCCGCCGAATTTTGATGCTCTAGTAGAAGTCGCACAATGACTTGATATAATTGAAGTATTAAGCTTCTTCTCATATGTATCTTATGACCAAGATGACGCCACTTTTTTATCTAAGCGGGAGCATATGCATAATTATTATAGTATTATTAATACTACTCAATAAATAGTAATTATTAAATAAATAATGACTATCATTCAATTTTTTTACCTCAATATTTAAAATAAGTACTAATTTATTTGAGCTTTTGTACTATTTCTCAATAAATGAAGAGAAATTAACTGATAATAATTAATACATGTAGAATAATTATATAACTGTCATTGCACTTTATGAAATAAGAGAATTGAATTCATTTGTCGTTCATATCTTGATTTGGACAAAACTCTGCAATGGCAAGGGCAAATGTTAGGGCTGGACGAAATGCACGAGCTATACAAAAGAGCATGGTGAGCTTTAGTGTAATTATTATGATGATCCAGATGGAAGGTGAGGTTATAAGTTGATGGAGAAGAAAGGAGACAGAGTCATAATAATTTCAATGGAAGTCATGTATGTATTTGAAGACATACTATGTATAAGGCGGAGATGCTAGAGGAGCAAAGCGAGGAAACTCCCTGTATGCTACTGTGTAGTCATAAAAATAAATCATTATCATTATGTATTAACATAAAACATGGATATCCCAGTTGACAATTTGAAGACCGCTTCGCATTAGACATTTCTGAGGGATACATCTGCATAATATCCGCCTGCCCTTCTGCCCTCCGTACTCCATTATACTATAGATCTTACAAATGCAAATTTCACGCTTTGTCGATTGCCTATTGTGACCGCTCAGTTCTCGTGTGTAATTTTCCCATTTTTATACTTTTTTCTTTTCATACATCAACCTATATATACTTGACTTGCCTTCGGCTGGCCTCTTCATTCAACGTTTCGTACACTTTTCCCCTATTATACATTGCTCTCAAATCAACAAATCGCTTTTTCAATTTCTAGTCCTCCTGTTGCCATGTTTTGGAAATGTCTTATTATTTAAACAGTACAAGAAATTATGAAGCTTGGTATTGACGACTAAACATTTTAATTCCATCTAATTTAAAGAACTACTTTAAGGTTAAGAAAGCTTCTATCTAGTCTTAGAAATTACAATACTAAATGCACTTCATTATAAGTTCTCAAAGTATATTTTTGCGCAATTTTTGTTGATTTGTATGAAGCATTGAAGGACAAAAATGTACTAACTACCCCACTGGATTTCAGATGAAGCTCCCGAATTTTTAAATGGAATTAGAACTCAAATGAATTTGATTGTGTAGTTAAATACCGTAGGCTCCTTGCGACATAAATACAGTATGAATGTTGTTGGCCATGCAAATGAACTGCCACCAACTAGAGCGACTATGAAGTTTGAAGAGCATTTGCCTCCAACGAACATTCATTAGTGGTAATAAGCCAACTTCTTAACTTTATGACTTGACATAAAATAGAGTTGGGACTGTGAGTGTGCCGAAGGTATAACGTGTGTGGCAGCAGTACGAAACAAACCTCCAACGATACATATTTACTAACAAGTCCACTCCAACTCAGCTTTTATACTTCGTCTAAATACTTACGTAAAATTCAATTTAGTCTCAGGGTATTACAATTTTATTGATTCTAAACATCAAACGCTTAAAAAAACTAACCAACAACATAAAGAAACAAATGCAAATTCCACGGCTGGAACTACAATTTAAACATAATTTTGATATGACGTAGTCACCAGTGCCAATCGTAAAAATCTTGGCAACAACGTTACCAGAAGTTACCATGTATTTAAGGGTTTCGGCAGATTGTGTAGGCACTGTACGCACTTCTTCACCATTGCTATTGCAGCTCGACAGAATATTGCAATTATGTACATCTCCTGAGAATGTATGTATATGTACAGATTTCCTCAGACTTTTGTTGATATACTTCAGATCCGTATTCAGAAGTTGCTGATATACATAGTTCGTCAATCTCTTGCTGTCAGACTAGTCAAGTAAGATCCATGTCATGTCCATGCATATGTATAGTGACACTTGAAAATACTAATTAGAACTAATATTTTGTCATTAAGTATGAGCTTTTCGCATACCTTCAACTCATTCCCTTAGGTTTTTGGTTTATGTTTGGGCTCATTCATTTTGTGAGGAGTCTTTATTTACGTAATTATCTCTAGATTCAATAATACATGCTCGAGTCATCTCACTTGGGCATACTTAATCCAAAAACGTCCGTAGTTTTTATTGCTTTACACTCAAGCTTCTGAAGCGAAAAGGGAATTCGGAGAGTGAAGGTGAGGGCGTGAGACAATGTGTGCTGCTGCTGTTTGTGGAATTCAAGCCAGACAAAGTTAAAGAAGAGTTGAGCATCCAGATGGACGTTTTCGTCCAAATTAAGAAAATCCTCCTCCGTGGAGTCTAGCTTTGCAGCCAAGGGAATATTCGTTAAAAAATAAAACTCAAGTGGCTACATATATGCATCAAGTGATGACAAAAGACAAGAAGGGGTTCAAAGCTGTAAGAACCGGAGGCATGACGCTGAGTCCGAAAATAGGTACGTAGAGAGAGAGAGAGAGAATGGTAATGTTACTTGTGTTAGAACCAACGGATGGAAGTGAAGGGTTGGAATGGATTCGAACTGCGACGTAGATATGACCAACATTTAAAAAACTGATGGCACACACACACTCTCACAACCCGTGTGCAATCTGTCTTTTTTAAAGGGAACCAAAGACGACGAAGACTCCAAGACATCAAGAGGAAAGACGACATTAAAGTATTGCATATGTAAGAGCGTGCGATACGAAAATACAACGAATGGACCATAGACTACGAAACACTCTTAGTTTGTTGTGTGCAAAGGGCAAAGGAGAGAGAGAGAGTTGGAGAGATATAGGAATGAGAAGAAGAGAACGAGAGAAAAACCTTCTGCCCGCATGTGTTTCTTTAAATGAAACCGTTTTTTGAAACGGAAATGCATGCAAAAAAAACTTCAACTCAACCGAGAGAGAGAGTAAGAAGAAAAGGGTTAGTTAGTCCTTTTCCCTGGTCTAGCCAAGTATTTTTAGGACACACTCCACCACTCTCTCTCACTTTCTGACTACTAGATGTAATCTATACTGCACTTTATAAGCATTTACATTCCTTTGGATAACATATTGCACGAATTCATAGTCTCCTCCACTGGGCTTACCTTATAAGATACTTGGCTCAACTCGGCTGCTGTGTACATTTTTTATACTAGAACTGCATAAAATACTTTGGCGTTAAGGAAGTATCTGCTCTTGCAAGAAGAATCAGAAGAATTCCTTCAAAAAATACAAGCTCATTATTTGGAACTTAAGGTACACTTCTGCCGGCTAATATATTCAAGTGTCTTACATTAAAAGTGCTATCCAGTCCTTTGCACAACCTCACCCGGTTTCTCAGCCTCTGTTAAAAGGTCGAAATAAGGAGGAGCGACCGTGCTTTAGGATGCAATGATAACCCATTATACTTATCGTCAGTTGTTGTATGTTACTGCTATTTACGTTGTAATACATACTTTGAATTTAAAATATATTATAAGTATGCATAAACACGTGACTGCACTGTTACATCTGAAGTCCCAGCTATTAGTACGAATTCCAGTGTCAATTTGTAGTGCTACCATAGTGTAGTCACTTGTGACACAACACCGGGATCTAAAATGCATCTACCATGTGCATAAGATTTCTGCCTCTTTCCTGTGGAATTCGTTCTCGATTGAGAGGCATTTAATTCCCATTTTGGCTTACTTGCAACTTGCCTCCAGAAGATAAATCCAACAACCAGCCAAAATTTTCACCACAAATAATTAAATATCTTGACTTTTTATTTTGCAAGGTACTTGCAACTCTTGTCGATCAATGCATCCCAGAGGAGTCAGGTTTGAATAATTGACCTGCGGATGCAAAAGGCAGGGGCGTGATGATGCCTGAAGTAGTGTGTATCAGAGGAGAGCCCAAAGATAATAAAAACAAGGAGCTGGGTTTTGAGTATGTGTTGAAAATCATCTCTAAGGAAGAAATATGCTTGCATGCATATAAGTTCAGGGGAATAAGAGTACCCAGCAGATGAACGTACCCGGGAGGATCGAGTAGGCTTTGCATTCTTTAGTCTCCTTTCAGCGACAGTACTTCAATGTGACATTTGCTTGTATTAGATCACCAGCGTGGTGCACTCATCATACATGCTAGTGTCTACGCTTTTAAACCACGTCTACTTACTCTGCTAGTCCTGACTGTGAACCGTGACTTCGCATTACATCTTGTTTCGTCTTGGAGTAACGCATGCACTTATTTCGTTGCTCTATCAAACGTAACGTATTTTTGTTTGTAATTCGTTTGTAGGTGTATGTAAGCATGTGATTTGATTATTAACATATCCTTATGTAGTTTTGTACGTTAGCCTATGTATCTTCATGTTGTGAAATATCAATGTATCTCCAATCTCCACGTTATTCATATATCAACGAATGCTTATGTACTTATATTTTGTAAATGGAATTCGTGTATCATCATTCTTATATAATACATTCACTAACATTTGTGGATGTGACTATATGTAAGTTGAAATTGATGTTCGTGAAAGCCGGTAGCGTCAAGAATTTCATTGGATCATTGGGGTCATGAAGCGGAAGAAGATTCTTGATTTCCGGTCCTATGCAGTCTCCATTTTGCTCGCAAATGCACAATCACATGCTAGTGCAAAGGTCAGTGCGAACGGGATGACGATGTGAAATTATATGGTGTCGGTTGAGTTTGGATAAGCTTATCTGATGGAAGTAAGATGTGCCGATAATTTTTATTTAAATGTAGATACACGCACCAAGTCAAGCCTAGGAGCATTCAGCGCTTAAGTGCACAGAAGTACTACTGCATGCAAACTGGCGGAACCCTTAGGCTTATTGAGGTAAATACATAGAAAATATTACTATGTATATACATACGCACTACTATTACTTTTAAGCATGTTATCATAATATATACAACATTGCAACCACAAGCGATAGAATCATAGTATTTGAACATTGGCACAAGCCTTCGGAATATATTCAGATATGATCACAATATTCATTACTATAGTGATATGATGATTTGTATTGTGTATTGATATGCAATGGAGGAGTCAACATCTAAACTATTGTTATTAATACGAGTGGATCTGAGAAAAAGGACATGACGAAACAAGGATGAATGTTATGGTTT
Source organism: Lipothrix lubbocki (assembly GCA_034696945.1). Classification (NCBI taxonomy): domain Eukaryota; kingdom Metazoa; phylum Arthropoda; class Collembola; order Symphypleona; family Sminthuridae; genus Lipothrix; species Lipothrix lubbocki. The sequence goes on from JAQGAK010000174.1 coordinate 111,053, forward strand.
AGAGGAAGGCGTTTTCTACGTCCCCACTAGTCCGTTTTTGTCATTCTAATAATGTTGGAAGAACGTTACTGCTCTTTTTGTTGTTCTATGTGTGTGATGTGCTTGTGAAGCCAGAAAGGCTGATGAATGCATAAATGAATGACTTTTGTCCACAAAGTAACTCTGTGATGTCTTCTTATTACCTCCCATTCTATTCTGTCTTAAATGTGTAGGAAACCGCAATGTCTTGAGTAGCTCATGCAGGGTTGAACTACTCAAGACATTGCACAAGGGCTCAGTTTGCAGCGATCAACCTGATGTGCTGTAGTTTTTTATATCTGCATGTGTATTTTTATATGTGGACATATGTGGTAGGAAATCTCAAAGAAGTGTGAGCAGAAATAAATAGAAATATCCTATACTGAAGCCCTTCTCAGTATTTCTGTCCTGTCTTGTTCTATAGATTTCATCCCTTCCTCCATCGTCCTGAATAGGCGACTTGTACAGGAAAAGACCACTCCTGCTCCTGCTGATTCCTCCACATTCCGTGAACCTACCACGCACACTTATTTGCTTAATCAACATTCTCTCTCTCTCTCTGTGACAATTGCATATTCACTAACAAAGAGAACTTTAAACTTGAGCAGTTAAATACCCTAAGCCTACGTGTGTTCCCGTGTACAGACATAGAGAGGAACTGAAGCCAACTTAATGTAAACTATTAGCATAAAAATCCCCTTGTGTCAATTGATCAACTGCCAAGCTCATGTTTTTCTAAAATGACAAAAGCAATTAAAAGTTTATTTGTCTTGTACTTGCACTGGTGTACTAAGTACTTTGTTGGACTTGTAAACATTGGCAATCAGAATGTTCTATAGGAGAAGAGTTAACAATAAGCCACATACTTTAACACACCTTCAAGATTCCGTTAAGAAAACATGTGTACATATGAATAACTATTAGCTCCTATCGTCTTCCTGTACATGAACAGCATCCTACTCAAGGCAAACTTACATCCACTTCTTCCAAGTAAACTTCCACCATTCATCATTTTTAACTTCCAAAATGTCCTGTGAAATGTTCACATCTAATGATTCTAAATGGAGAGACAATTTGACTCAACCTGACTAACCTGAACGGAAGTTAGCAACAGTTTACTAATTTAAACTGAAGTCCGACTGAATTAAATAAATGCAACGGAAGTACCAAACTTGGGCAAAATAACAAAATTTGTCTAAATTGCTCAGAATCTCAGCATTTGCCTTTGAATTACACTGAAGACAAGAAATATCTCCAAAAAACTAGCGTGTAATAAAACCAACTAAGTAAAACAACTTCTATAAAAATGCAAAGAATAAATCCCGAAATTCTCAAGTGTAAATGTTTTATTGGCAGTCCCAAGTCCAATCCATCGATTCATTATACAGTGAATGCAATCCTGGATGACAGCACCATCGCAAACGTCTTAGTACGGGTGCTCAAGGCAAATCCCGTTTAAAAATTCAAACTTCAATCAAGCAGGTAGGAATTGAAAGACCGGTAGTGCAAAGACACTAAATATGTAATGACTTTATAGAAAAGGATTGTCATTTGAGAGAGGACAAGTCTCACAAGGCTTACTCCTGATTTGTTCGACAGAGCAGAAAAGCGAGTGTGTGAGTGGAAAATGTGAAGAGGAGAGAAAAATAAAGTGAGCTGAGAACAAAAATAAATGAGAAAGAATTGAAACGACATTTTTAATGAATGAAGACATTATAGAGGCAGAGAGAAAAGTGGACTTGTAGAAACTTGCATGTCACAAATTGTCACTGTTTGCTACGGTCTCTTGCTTGGCCTAATGCCAGAGATCAGAGATCAGCAAACCTTGCATCCTCTTCAAGACTATACAGCTTTTACAAAACACTACACACCGAGAAATAAAAACGCACGTATATAGGAAGAATCTCCAGTTATACAGGGATGTAAGAAGGAAAATAATATACTCATCTCTCCTCTTCATACCTTGCGGAGGGTAGCAGCAGATGTGCAAGTTGCCATTTCATCTTGTCTCTTACGTATACTCCTTCTTCCCTCTTTACTTTTCCGAATCATTATCCTCCCAACTCACTAATGGATTCTAATTTTGAGCAAGCAATATCCAACACTAGTATATTAACATCCATATTTCATAATTATTCCTTATTTTTTTCAACAGTCAACTTCATAAATTCTTCTGGCGGAATGAATTCCTTACGGTAGTAACCACTTGGCCTCCCTCAAAGCCCTTTTTTCTATATTCCACGTTCCAAAGGATTCCTCAATTACAGCCGAGCTTGAATAAATCCCAGTGGAAGCACCTTTTAGTTAAAGGAACGACAATTATTGGTGTTGGAATACTTTGGAGAAAAACCAACAGCACTAACCACAAAATCTACTGGTCTTGAGTATTTTCTGCTTTCATCATCTTATTACACAGTACTTTCATTTGTAAACTTGCATGAGGTATCTGTACTATGCATATCATGCTGTACGTACATAGTAGTGTAAATATCCATTTAATACATACATATGTATATAGCACATAACATTTATTAGGTCTGAGTGTATTTACTTATTTACCTGCATCCCAAAATTTAGCAGCCAGTTCTATTTAAAATCCAAATATCGTAAAGAATTCAAAAGTGCTTCCGCTTTATTCCCCAGGGTGCCTGAGAAGATAGAGGAAAAATGAACTTATTGCTACAGGCTGTATTTTGTATTATTGAACGATACAAGTATCCAGAAGTGAGTTTTTTATTAGAAAATTAGTAGGGCTCAACCAAAAATATGTGGACAGCTCTTGCAGGGTAATGAATTTTTACAAAATATTGACATGCTTTGCCTTCTTCAACGCTTAAAAATAATAATTATGATCAAGGATCCAAATTGTAGAATCATGCAACGTATGTATACAAAAATCTAATAGAAGTACTAAGACCAAGTCCAAAGCCCAACCTAAAACTAGGAGGAACTCGAGTGCGCCGTGGCTATAATAACAAAGTATTGATGTACAAAGGCAATACTTAAGTTTGGATGAGAACATCTTTTTTAGGATAAAAATTCGATAATAACCCCATGTGTTTGTATTATAGCTTCCGTATTTTTAGAAGACCAGAAGCTTCAGCCACTAGAAGTATACTACCCAGTGGCTCTCGGGCAATTGTTGCACCTTGGCAAAATATGTGTTTACTTCCAGAAGATTATCATTTTTGGCACTCGGGCGAGAGCTCTTGATTACACAGTAGCCCACTATCCGTCAAAAAATGTGAAGAGTTGTTGAAAAAAGACAACGAGGCTGATATATTGATAGGAATTAAGATTCACGAGAATACACTTTGAAATAACATTCCACCCAGGAAAATACCTGGATCATCTGCACTTTTACTTAATTGATCCGAACATTTCCCTTGCATGCTGCACGGGCAAGAGCTACTTACGTCTAATCAACAACATGATGAATCAGGAGGCTTCCTATACCTTCAAGTATCCGTCCTCTCTTTCTTTTCAATGTCAAGATTAGCCTTAGGGACCCCCACGGTAAAGACATTTTAACTATGTAGTTTATTCTAAAAACACTTGATACATTTCTGGTAATTCTTATTACGCATTTCAAGTACGTTATATATATGTATGTACCTGGAGGTTCTTTTTAGAGGAAATTCAAAGAATATGAGGCTGTTAATCTGAAGTCCTACAAGTGTTCACGTGAGACTACTTGAAAAATCAGGGGCAATAAATAGGCCTGTTAGCACGGACAGCCTCAGTCCAACCCGCAGTCATCATAAGGGCTGAACTAAAAATGAATTGTCTTTACTTTCAATGCATTTCAGAGCAATTACTAATGGTGTCTATCCCTTTTACCTAAACCTTCGCTTGATTTATTTTTTACTACAAAAAGGAAAGGAAAAACTATTTTTATCCCTATAGATAATTTCATCATACCATTCTCTAACACTGCATATAGTAATCTGTAGCTAAAAGATGTAGCTTATGTTCCCCTTCACAATTCATTACTTTGTTATTTGTCAATTAATGGTTATTTCTGAACTGAATTGCCTTTTTTTATTATCTCCCTCACCGCTTGGGCATCATCTGTTCTGGATTTCATTGAAGTGCAGCAATAATTTGAAGTGAAACTGTTTCCAAATAATGTACTAATTACTTGATTATTGTAGTTTTTATTACATGTGTTTTATTTTACATTGCAATTTAGGAACTGGGCATTACTAGCTCTAAAATTCAGTGATATAGCGAAACTGGGAGGACATTGGCAGCCGCAAAATGTAGACCTGTTGATGACAAAGCATTATACAGATTGTATGTATTCTTATTTCTCATGTATGCAAGTTTCAATGAGTATTTTCATAAAAATTTTAATGGTGTATTGATGAGAAACTTCCTACTAAGGTTATGACTATGAGTTTAGTATTTTTTCCTGAAGGTTTACCTGGACGATGTATTCAGCATCGGATTTCATTAATGGTCCTTTCCTCCTGCATCCTCTGCTGGCACCAACGCACTAGATACATAACACCCGTAGCATTTGGTGCAAGGGATGTGTCAATGATTGCCAGATGGTTTTCTCCTTTAGCTGCAATCGGTCATAACTGGATAGGAGAGTAGAGTGTGAAATAGAATAGAAACTTCATAATAGGAAGAGGTCAGGAAGGTCCTCAACGGTTCCGCTGATCTTCCATCCACTGTTTTTCATGTCTGTTTGTGGAAAAACCTTGGAAGGAATATTATCAAATGGACGCTGGATAAAATATCCACATATACACCATAAGCAAGCATGATATGAGCAGAAAATGTATTATCCCAACCTATTTTCTGAATCAACCTGGTGGTTCTGTCAAATTTTGTATTATTGCGGTGAATGTAATAAAATATTATCTAATTTGACAATCTTTCTTTGGGGACTGAAGTTTTTACTGTTGATAAGCTAAGCTTACAATGGTTATATTATAATATTATATGTAAATAATATAGTTTATATTAAAATAATTAATATTCATTACTTTAATATTATAATAGGAGATGTGTATTGAGTATATTTAAATACATTAATATCATGACTTGGATAAATTAGATTCTTGCTTTATAGCTATATTTACTGCATCATATTGTACGAAGCCTCTACAGTGCAAATAGTGGACCGAACGGCGGCCTGATGATCCTCATCGGTAAATTCATGAATTAATTTTGATCATTAATCCTTAGGGCAAGTCTAAATACGTGGACTATGCATCTCAGCGATCTATATGGAAGCCTCGATTATAATAAAAAGACCTCCCGTTACATTTGTGTTTTAGTTGCGCTACACATGCAGTAATACAGTTGGAAAAGCTGGGAGCTCTATTCGTTGCATTGTGTTTTACCTCACCGTATACTGTTGGTAATAATAGGTTATTTGATGGAATCAGGGAAGGGTCGTCGTTCTCATCACACCATGCAGGAGCATCTGGGTAAAAAAGGGGACCCTGTCCACTAATCATAAACCAAAAGTTGTCACTAATGCTCTTCCCAGCATAATATACAGTATTGCATAAGTACATGTGCATATAGGTATGTATATTTGTAAATTATTATTATGTGAGTATGGAAGCTACTACATTCAATATGAATATTTTTCATATAAATATATGAATACTAAAATAACAGAAGGGATACTGCAATATTTTCATGAATGTTTTGTCCATCACAGTCCCGCTCCTATTTTTTGCGGTCATCCTATTCTGCCATTATGTAGGCCAACAGTTGAGTTCAGGTCCGACTGTCGAACTCAGCCTACTTCAATTGAACCCATATGTTCTTCAGAGTATTTAACTTAGCAAACCATTATTTGCATTATGAGGACGCTTGCCCGTCCAGAGTTTTTGATTGTGTTTTTGTATTTAATGCTTTTTCATTCCTATTGTATGAGGACTCTCCAGAGCGAGGTTCGACCATGTGAACCATAAAACTCTGGTAGGAGAATAATGACGATGTATTGTAATTCTTAATGAAATATGCCATATTAAAGATAGCTAAATTGCTTTTGCCCAGTAATGCCATAAAATTGAATACAAACATCATAAAAATGTTTAAATTAAATTTCAATCCCAAATAAAGCCTTTTAAGAATTAACTGGTCTCTCCATTTTTTAAGTTAATAATAAGATTATATTAGCACTGACTTTTAGAAGTAAGGTGACGCGTGCCAAGCAATCTTTTAAGAAAATATACTCACCAGAACAAGCTTCATGCAGGAATTAGAGCTGAAGTCACTAGGAATAGCAACTTGTTGCATGAATTATACTACTAGACGTGTTGGAAGCATCTGCTTGAATTGCTAAAAGTATAGGCACTCTCTGGTTTAAAAACAAACATATAATTATATATGTATAGACATTCAGTCTCAAAGCGTCATCACGTTCTTGGTTTCTGCAAAAGGACTTATCCATTATTATGTCTGTGTAGAATTGTGTAAGTGGTGTATCTTCTGATTCAACTTTTCAGGGACTCTAATTTTAAGTTCAATTGTTAGGATTGATCGCTTTTGTGCTAAAAAATAGCAACATTAGTTTTGCTTGACTGGAGGGAGGGTCTGTCATCTTTGGAAGCAATGTTGTTCAAGGGACACACGTATACCTTCTTGTGCTTACAATTTGTTGTAGATATTCAGTCTGTTGAATTCCAACGTGAATAGCTATTGTCAACAGTAAATGCATCAATAATATCCTCATTGACTTAACTATCATTCAGTCAACTGTGAAGTATTAAACGATTTTGCGTGCATTCTTTTCTCTAAGCGAAGGAACCATAACAGCATCAGAGGCTTACTGCCAAAGATACATTTCCCCCTTGCAACTACTAAATGTTTTATGACTTTCCTACTCTATGTTTCTTCAAACAATAATAATTCTTTAAGGTTTAAACGCCTTTCAGCCGTTTCAAAATCCTGTCAGGTTTTGCAAAAGTAGCTACTAAAAGTCTAAATCGATACGGCACATAAAGCAACCTTATGACCGAGCTTTTTCGCTTACTCCAAACAATGGCACCAACTTTACAAGCGATATTGTTAGTATTGTATACAGTAGTTGAAAATAATTTGTAGATAATTTTGTTGCTTGTTGTTGCTTTGGACGCACAATGCCATATTATAAAACAAGGGTAGGATAGCTATATATGTATAGTATAGCTCCCTATAATAATCATGCGAGGAAGTACGGAATTATGGAGGAACCGAACCAAAAACAGTACTTATAAGTAATTACAAACTACGGAAGATGCTGGTATTTCTCTCAGAATAATGAAACTTTAGGAATTAAACTTTACACCTTACCGTACACATTATAGTATAGAGCAACTTTACGGAATAATGAATGGTGTCCGTAATGAACAAATGTGGTGACATTGTGAATGACATTTAGTGTAGGCATAATAATGAAGAAGGTAGGAAATTGTCGTTGAATAATTTGAGCCACCGGGGAAAAACGGAGCTTATTTGATCGATGGGACTTTATCCGGAGAATGTTGTTCCTTGAAACGTTACATATTATGTATGCATATGTATATTATGTTTTAAAAGTGGAAACTGAATGTATTGTACTGTATATACTGAATATTATATACCTATGCATATATTACATATAATATTTTATTATAATATACTTTTATATAATACAATAAAACACTCCGCTCATATTTAACTACGAATGATTGGAACTAAGGAAAGGATGGTTGTGAAAGAATGGATAAAGCACAACAACAAGGCGTGTGACACAATAGACACAGAGAACAAACCCCTGGCTCTTTTTTATCATCACAGGATGGACTTGGGAATCCGACCGGAGGAGTCCATCCTCATACCGTTGGAAATTTAGTTTGTCCAGGCCAGCCACTCATCCATTCATGCACGTACAACCAAAAGGCTTTTCAAATACATTCATTTACGGCTTCAAGTATATAGTGGGGACGAAATAAGGAACATGGTTAATAAGTAAGGAGCTATATGATTATTACCCAAACTGTAATAATTGGGCTTAACCATAAGGAAAGCACTACTGGTGGTATTACATGTGTGAGTCCGTGTGTGTGTGCTTGTATGCGTCTCCATATATGTGAAGTTAGAGGAACAAGGGGACTCACCACGGCAAAGAAGTTACTTAAAAACCTTAAACGTAACGAAAGGAAGGCATTAAAAAATAGCCAGCGATCAACAAAAAAATTTTAGCTCAAGTGAACCAAAGTAATAATAAGGGGCACGGGAAGAGAGAGAGAGAAGAGTTTAAAACATGAGTGAGCATATCTACTCTGAATGTTGATGGATCCGTGTAAGGCGCATTGCATTACAAGTATACAGTACAGACACCAAATGCTTTCTTCTTCCCTGCCGTTGTTATTCTTTTGCCCCGGCTTCTCTCTATTCTCGTAGACAACATCCAAGACCATAACGGCAAGTATGGACATGGATGCAGTAGTGATGGCAGGCAGATTTTGAACCTAAAAAGTATGGACTAAACTTTTCCAGTTTTACATTGCATATTAAACGAACGGCCAAAAAATAATCAGTCTCTCTCTCTCTTTTTTTTCTTTTTTTTTTAAACTTTGGCAGCGAGCACTGCTCACTGTACATTCTTCTTACCTCATGTGCTCTCTGGCTAGCTTCCTCTCTCGGTTGACTTCTTTACCCTTAACAACCATATGCCCACCTATGAGGGTTACACATCTGATCACTTTTTTAACTTTTGGAACGAATGAATATTTTTGGACGAACAAGCATATCCAGTTACAAGACAAACTTTACAGTGTCCTCCATTTTTATTACAAGCAACAGTTCCTCCGCCGAAAGTATCTACAAAAATTTACTGCCTATAGATACTCTACAATAGATCACTATAGAAGGACATACGGGAACTATGTACATGTTCTTCGCGTAGTAAAATACATTTAAATGTCATTGTCTTAGACGTCCGTTGCCCATCATGTGTTGAAAAACACGTTTAAAAAACCAATTCAAATACCACCTTTAGCGTTTTTAATTCATTCTTATACAACCTAATTTGGCTCGTGCTTTCTACATGTTGATACAGTGGTTTTTTTTCACACACACATATTCACATAGTATGAAGGCATTTAACAACCACACTACATATTGATCCGGTGCATCGTGTAAAAACTAGCTACAAAATACATAAGTTTTTACAATAGGCGAGATCTTTTTCACTCAGAGCGGGTTTCCCTTTAAATGCTATTTCCAGTTTTTACCAGACCCTACGGAATCAAGTCCGTGCATACAACAACAACATGAGAATTTAAAGTCGGTCCGTGCAGAAAAAAATCTCCTTCGCTGATGCGCTCATCTTTAGAAACTGTACCTTTTTGTATGCACAAGTCTATTATTACATATCACAGTTGGTTTTTTGTTATGCAAACAACGGCGACAGCAAAAAATTGACTGACACTTGGGAGCGAAAAAGACGGCTGACAAGTCAGGAAGGAAAAGATGGTATGTACATGCTCAGCCCAGTCTGGCAACTCTAGTGTTGCTTACATGTTCTTACACACATATGTAGTATATCATTTACCTACATAATTATGTATATAATGTATATCTATGTATGTACAATACCATCATGCTAACCAAAATTGTTTCAGTCATTCGTCATAACCGAAAGTTAAATAGTACTTGTAGACTTAAGTGTCTACCCACTTGGTTGCTCGCTACCGCTATATGACTTTATATATGATTCTATACCTATTTGTTGTTTAAAAAAATGTACATATAATTTTTGTATACACAAAAGACATGAGTAAAAACAGGAGGCGAGATGCAAAACAGGGAGATTGCATACATAAGAACTTCATAAGTGGGTTGATAAAGCAAAGTAGTATTTGGCGTTTAAACTCATCTGATCCGTATGTAAACGTTTTGCATGACATCCAGTCAAAGATAAAAACTTGTGTACCGACAACTTGGTAGGTACACCTATAACCTTATACCTACTGGTTACATACATACATGCACGACTATAATAAAGATTCTTCCTATACTGCTTCTACTTATGAATGAGACACCATCGACGACGAACGGATTCTGGTTAAGGTAAGGTTAGTACATGCATGTCATGTGTTACTCCAGCATCGACATAGGTACATCATGTGTTACAGATATATGTATGCCATTTAGGGTATGTAATTCAAAGTAGTACCCGTACGTGTGTTTCATATATGACAGTGTTAATACATGTACATGTCCCTTTCAGAGATAAAAAATAGGAAGGGAGGAGATGCCTTGTTCATTCATTGTACTCGTGTCAAAAGTTACCTGTCCATTTCAATTTCAATAGCCATCTATCTAAAAAATCATATTACCTATGCACTAGATAATCTCTTATCCTCTCGGGCTTCATCCTGAGCCTCCAGCCTCAAATGTATCTGCTGCGTCTAACTTCCTAGCTACACATATCCTTCAATGATATAACTTACGTAGTTATTTTTTACTTGTCTTCCTCAAATTTTTTAAGCTCATAATAATCTAATGTGGCAGTAAAGAAAATACATTCAGTTTATATTGTTGCTTAGAGCGTCAGAACTTTATAGTACCTTGTAAGCTATGCTGGTTTTTGTATTTCTAATTCTAACAAGAACACTCATTTTGGTATTGTAGGTCAGAAGGGTTAAAACGTGGACAAACTTCAAATTTTTGGTACAAACTTAAAAAATTTCACAGTATCATTTATCAAGTCGCTATAAGGGTGACTGAATAAAGAAAAAAGTGATACTGGTGTAACAATATTTGGGATGGACCTGCATGAAAGGATTAGTTTTTTGTTCTTTTTTATACAAACATCAGAACTCAATTCCTTTAAAGTGTTTCTATTCCAAAATAGCTGTAATGATCGATCATTATATTGGTTCTGACACATTAAATTCCTATTTATTATTGATACAATCCTGCATTTTTTTCTAAACCAGTTGCTAATTCATGTCTTGCTTGTTTTAATCCTCACTATGTTTATGTGAGAGAATATTATTCTTATGTGAAATACTCAACTGCACCAACTACGGCTTGGTCAGCAGAAACGAAGTGAAGTACTAACACAAACCGATGGTAAAATTTCGGATTCCTATAAATCAGTAAGCGTCGAAAAAATGTCCAGATTTGTTGATTTCGGTGTTCATATGACAATGGGATAAAAATGATATACGGTGAGAATTTGTATTAGAACGCGTGTCCCAAGGTCCAGTGACATTTGCAGGAACAAACGCTGCAAAGGAAATTGCTGAAATCATTGGAGTTCGTTCAATCAAAACCATTACAGACCATTATATCATGGTGAAGATGGTCGGTTTAGGGCAGGTTCAATCGAATCCAATGGTACACTGTCCATTAAAAGTTACGATCAATGTTCCTACATTGCACATTTTTGTATAATATTAATAAAAGCAGCCAAGGTTTAATGTAGCCCTAAAAGGATGGACTGGCCAAAAGCCGTTTATTCTGACACTGGCCCATTTTATGCATTCAGATTAATTCATTCATAAAGATCGCAGGGCTGGCCCTGTAGTATAACAATGTATGTTAGATGTTGTTGTAAGAGGTAAAAGTAAAAACCTTTCCAGAGCATACGATGTTGCGACAGGCCATTCATGCCAGTGTGCATGACTTGGGTTGAGACAAAAAACGACCTCGGTGGTATACTGAGAATATTCATGGTGTACATAGTAGTTTACCTTTTTTCATACAGCAGATTTATGCTGTCCTAGTGCTCGTCTTCTGAAATGTCCGTAGTAGACCGAGCAGTAACAAAAGCCCTGGAAAGTTCCGATATACATAATGGTCATGTGCATGTATTTAGCGCACAATCATGGAGATGGGAAGAATGGTCAAAGAATAAAATTCTTTTTTCCCCATATATATTTATACCCCGATTTACATAGAATCCCATGAACGTAGAGATGCAAGCGTGTAATTTTCCCTGCATGTTATGCATGCATAGTTTGTACATAGACTGAATGGTGGCAAAAAATTAAGCTGGAAAAAGAGGGAAACTGGGCATGAGAGAGGATACAGTTGCATTTGAATAGCCATTTCATATTTTGGGAGAGGAGAGGTCACTAAGATCACCAACGTCTGACCTTAAAGGTCACTGAAGGAAAAGGGAGACCCTAGGGAGAGATTTTATTTCGTTCACATTTTATGAGTTTTTTGCACGCGGCCATCCCGACCAGTTGTGTACAAAAGGGTCTTGAACGCATCCACACAAAATCAACCAAAGCTGTTGTGTATTCTTATCGCTTGACTCCAGAAATATGCTCTTATACTGTTTTACGGAGTGCATAAGCAAGTTTAACTTAAATGCCGGTTTCCTCTTAACATGATGCAAAGAACCGTTGCTTTTATTGCATGGAAACATTCCTTTGCGAGCATCCACAAATATTACCGTCTGCTTGTACAATAGAGAAACAATATAATTGTGAAAACCTTGAAAATTCAAAAATTCCTTTTCTTGACACATCTTCAGTTTTCTCTTGTACTGTGTTGACTAAAATGCTATTCTGAATATCACTATTTTCCGTTGTTATTACACATGGAAATAACTTTCAAATTCCATCCCATATTGCATGAACATGTAAGCACAAAAGAAGTAGGAAAACAAATTTTTATACACTTACAAGAGTTTCAAAAATGAAAAATAATTAAAGTTTTCTTCATGATTAGATAAAATGAGAATAATTAAATGAGAAACGTTCAGGATCCCATACATACAGTAAGTAGAGTTAAAAAAACTGACCACATGGAATCCAAAATGATGGGATGAAATCTTAAAATATCATTCCTTACTACCCAGGCATGAGTATCGAAATGTAAAGTATTGCACCCTCAAGTTCCCACCTTTTCACCTATATGGTCAGGTTTTTTGGCTGTGAGAACCGCCTAGGCATATCAAATGGACAGAATATGAACCCCTTTTAAAAAAACACTTGATAATCTATTACATTTAACTAACAATAACTATTGACAGGCCTTATTTTTACGAACCATTCCCGAAGGATTGGGAATCTGGAGATTTGCAACAGACCTACTCCAATTTAAAAGTAAGTCCCCTTAAAGACTGGTCAGTAAAAAAAGGTTGTAGTATGGGTTTCATCTATACAGAAACTAATTACATGAGAGTGTAGCAGTACATTAGGAGTGCATACATGCTTTAGAAAGAGCTCAAAAAAGGTTAAAAACTTTTGGGACCATACCATATATATATGGTTTTTTTAATATTGGAGGTGTATTATGGGATATACCCAAATATAAATACATATGGGGTTCCATAAAAAGGTTTATTACTATATATAACAGTAGCATTGACAGTAATGCAAATATGCATGAATTCTAAGATACTCTTATTTAAATTTTTTCCTGTCGACCCTCCAAAGTATGAATAAATTGGCTACCTGGCCAATCTAAGCATACCTACATAATAGGACTTTCCCTCTCACATCCTTTCGCTTAATCACAATACCGTCTCCAATAATTGTACCCTTGCCCGTAAATTCCACCTAAGATACTATCTCACCAGGGTCCAATACCATTGCCCATTGGTGCTTTACCATCTTCAATGAAATGATACACAAAGTAAACAAGTTGAACAGAGAGACTATGAGGAAGAAAGGCCAGTTTATAAATTATTTGTGCACAACGGATATCAATAATTATTATGGACGATGAATATACATATACTGCCTTGCAAATGTTCCATAAGCAACAACACTGGCTTCATTGTTGCTAAACACACCATAGTCTGAAATATACTTTCTCACATGTTGAATTGTATACGAACGCGGGGTACTATGAAGCCAAATGGGTACAAACGGACGGAAAGGAAATACTGTCAAGTTAAAAAACTCTGAACATGCATAAAAAATACAAAGAATACTTGTATAAAAACATTGACCGGGCTATGTGAAAAAAGCTTTAGTGAAAATTCGGAGAGATTGACCGTTGATAACACCCTGTACGTCTTTACATAGTTTTGCGTAAGTTACATGCAGTTCCATTCATGCATGCATATGGAAGAGAGCATGCAGTATAGGTTTCTTCATATGTAGCAAATACAGATCCCTTTATATCTACATTGTAAACATATAGGTCCCTAATACAACGGTAACCATTTTTCTTGTACTATAAGTAAATCTACAGTTGAGAACATTTGTGTACGTATGATATTTCACTATTCCTATCTATTGGAGCGGCGAGAAAAGTTGTGAGGATAAAAAGATGATACTCTTTGGTCCTTTTCAGTAGTTACTTAAACAGATAACATGAGCATACAACATTAAGTAATAGTTACGTGCACATTTTACATTTCCGCTTGTGGGAAAGAAAATGTTAATGTGGCCTTGCACCTACATTATAGTATGTATCTTGGTCTCACAATACTCCTCAAGACAGTATTGTCGGTGCTTAACCTTCTTTGAAACACGGAGGCATAAATATAAGAAGCCTATTTCTACTATCATGTAGCTGCGTTGGTATAGGTAATAATGTATATAACTACGTAGGTATGTAGTTTAGTTTTTAATAATGCCTTACATGCAAACGTCGTTGATACGTATAAAGTTCATGCTGCTTGGCATATATTTAATATAGCAGTGTGTACATCAAGTGAATAGAATTAAAGTCATTAGTGCTTAATTACAATCGCATGTGCTATGTATTGTCAGCAAAGCAAGTCCACTATAGTGGAGTTGAAGTAGGCAGGAAAGTCCGGAAGATGAAAATACATATCTATATAAATTGTAGGAAGCTTTGATGTGAAAGTATAGTTATGTGCTGTCCAATGGAAAAAGCATGCTGCCTTTTTTATCGAACTTTTTATCTTCTCAAAATGTTCTTAAAATGCAATAAAGAACCAAAGTTCTGACCAGTTTCGTGTATTTTTAAAATACCGACACTCTTGTTTGCTCATCACAATACCAAATCCTTGATCTGGGTTTCCTCCTCTATCAACCGTATATATAGGTAAGTTAAGTATTATAAAAAGTAGTTTTGATCCTCACCTTTTGGACTCTACAAAGTTGTTAAAGTAGGCTTATCCTTAGTAATAGTATAAATAGTGTGCTAGGAGAAAATATACAGTGCTTATTAGAATCCCTCCCTATCTTAATTTAATGAGCATGGAATACTTTTCTTGAACTTTAATGTACCGTAATTACTTTAGGAGTGTTGACGTTAGCAGCGATGAAGTCGTTCGGAACTTGGCTTTATATCAGAACCAGGGTAATTGATACTTGTATAGAATATAGAACTTGAGGTGAACCTCATTTAAAATTTTCAAACACCAGGTGTAGAAACGGACATGACGGGAAAACAATGGGAAGGAGATAACATCCGACTAAAATAATATTCGAACCTTCGGATACAAATTTAATTTTAGCAAGACGGAAAACTATATGGGGTGTAAATATAATAAAAAGGTCGTGTGTAGTGTATTCCAGGTGACACAAGATGGTATGATGTAAGCTTTCTTGCTCCAGCTTTTTGTTTGTAAAAATAACATTCTTGATGTTTTCTTAAAGTTCATTCGGGCGCAAAATAGTTGAATCTCATGCAGTACATACTCAATGCAAGTAAAAAGACTTTGTGGGAGCATTCTAAGTTTGTACACTATAGAAAATATAGATGAGTATATTATATGTGATCCCGTCTGTATAGATGCATGTATGTCCGTCTATGGCTTCAAGTGCGTTAAAGTGTTTACGAAAGCAGTTACTCATATAATTACTCTATATATTGTATACGTACATAACATGGAATGATAAAAATGCTAAGTCGAATGGTCATAAGTAAGTACAAGGAAAAAGTAATGTTAGAGTGCTTGGAATCTATTTGAGGAGGTAGGGTTGTGTGTGAGAGACAGCTGCTATCCTAGTGAGAGAGTGAGTGAGAGAGACCGAAAATAGTTTTTTAGGAAGAAGTTTTTTAGGCCAGAAGGGACACCGGATATCGAGTGGCTTCAACTTCACTTACAAAATAACTAACCACCACCAACCGGTCCTCTTCACAAATGCAACTTGGTCAATGAGTTTTTTTGATGGATCCAGAAAATACTTTGGCAGCTCAATGGGTACACATGTACGATAATAGTAATACCTCCCGAACTTATGGTTAATGTAGCTTGTAAAGCGCATAATATTTATATCTCCTCACAAGTAATACCACAACAACCTTTCAGTTGGAGCTCAAATGAACGAAATGTTAATTGCCTTCATATTGCATCTTACTGTATGGGATATTTCATAATATATAAAAGATTTACTCGTTAGATGAGCTCTGACGTATGTACACATACAATACATATAGCATGTGTTGCAGGCTGCCTATGCCTAAGATCACACTGCACAAGAATCTCTTGCTACACTACAAACAAAAATAAATACTATAGTCGGTTATGAGCGATCGAGATTATATCAATAATACCAAACATGTATAAATGTATACAAGTATTTTACAAGTATCTGGAGTTGACAAACATATTTATATGTTTATATACTCAAAATACTTGTGAATTCAGTATTCCCATAAGTGATTCTAATCAAACACATTGGAAACAATGTACTTTTTATCCGTGGCTCGACGTCGTCTGAAAAATGTTTTTCGGATTAAATACATATTAATACCAACATTGATACTTGATTTTCAAGGTCATAATTGACGAAAGTGAGAAGTATATTTGAACTAGGCAACTTTTTTTCCCGACACAGCGATTTAATGTCAATGTCAGAAACGTGCAAGACTTTATAAGACACGTAAGAGCAACATTGAAATGTTTTGCAGTTTTTTACAATTAGTGTACAGGTTTGCAATTCCAACGCACATGTTAAGTTCTTATTGAAATAACGACGCCAAAAATATAGAAGCTTCAAAAATTATGAATAAGTTACTTACTCGCCGGAGAACTACCAGAACTACTTATGGAATCGCCATAAACATAAAATTTACTGATTATAGATTACACTAATAAATAAAATATTATATAGTATGTACATGGTATGAATAATGTTTTTTGGCTATTAGAATTTTGAAAAGCTTGCAATATGTGTATATTTTTGCTTTGTATTACCACTTCAATTTCAGGGGTTATACAGTAATTATATTGTTTGATTTTGATATAATATTTAACATTATGATTGAATGAATAAATAGAACCTAATTCTTGTTTGGCTTTTAACCAACGACAGCCATCTATGTACGTCCCAGAGTATTAACACGTCCCTTCGCTTTGATGGAGTTTATTTCCCTGGGCTCGGTGGTGGTGTAACATCTCTCCCGGTTATAAAACCATAATAATAAATAATTATTCATAATTAATAAATAAATAATAGCAGATATAGAATGATACTTCCATGCCTCCTCATTCATTCTTTTACAGTTATATTTCCATCCCCGTTCTCGTTCTGATTCCGTTATCAATTTTTTAAATTATGAATACACTTGCAGGTATTGCTTCCAAAATAATACAATTCCGCATCAAAATCAATACAATAATCAAAAAATAAAATGAATACACGTATGGCCATACTGTACTCTACGGCAGATGAAATAATTAAATAAACTTTTTCCAGCATTATCAATTATGCAGTTGCTCATGATTAATGCTGCCATATATTTTGAAGCAAAAATAAGTACCTTTTGGTATTTATCAATAAACTTATGTAAGTAAGTGTTAGGCTTCCTGTATCTATAAATAATAATAATAATGAGTTTATTACGATCGATTTAGCATAAGCCCTTACAATCGGTTCATTCAATTTTCATATTAT